>MNCI01015857.1:0-10116 GCA_015680685.1 Gnetum montanum | reverse complement strand
TTTGTATTTCAATTGCAATAGACATATAAGTATAATATATATAACTTATTAGTTAAGGCATAGAGCATGGACTTTTAAGTCATAGGTTCCATCCCAATAAGTCCTTGTTAATATATTCAAGTAATATGCAAAATTTGTGAAACCAAAATGCCTAATGAATGCATAGGTTTCTAAACATAATTTTAAAATAGCTTTAGTTTAATTACTATTTCATCTAGCTAATGACAAATTTGAAAGCATGGAAACCTAAAATGTCAAGCCTCTATTAAAGTCATTTTTGTTAAGTTTGTGCAAGGTGAAGTGATCAAATTAAAATTACCCATAGATCTTAAACCTACTAATTGATCCATAGAATCATAAACATAATTCAAAAATAAATTTAGATTCATTAAATTTTGGAAGAATTATTGTTCTACACACTTCTTTTTCATTCTTTCCATTAAATACATGAATTGTTTGGTGAGTAGTATGGATCTTCTGACTTCCAACTTCCTATTCTTGTTAGATAAGAAGAAACCATCTCTACTTAGGCATACGCCAAAACAAAGTGATAGGCCTCCTAGCTTATGGAACTCTTTCTTGTATCTAGTCCTTAGATTCATGATGCATGGTGCTCTATGACTCTGGGTTTGGAAGGTGAAAAAACAAATTTTCATACTATTATCTATTCTACTATATTAGATGGATGTGTTGTTTAAGGACCTAGACTTAGTGCTAAACTTTGGAAAGATATTCAAAGAGTGTAAAAGTTTTCTTTCTTAATGAGTTAAAGGTAAAGATGTACATGATGATCCATAATGTTGAGTGTTCAAGGAGCGGAGGTAGGTGCAGAGGATCAAGGAGTGGAGGCAGGCGTGGCGGAGCAAGGAGTGACAGCCGAACCAACGGACGTGGCAAAAGAGGTGCCCAATGTAACCCGGATGATAACGTCGGATGAGAGCTAGAGGACCAGAAACTTCGACAAGTACCCCAGAGAAGGAACAACGCTATAGATTAAAGTCAGGCACCCAGCTGCGGGTGCACTGGAAAGACTGGAGCACAGCTTGATAGGAAAATTCATGTTGGAAGGGGTGCAGCCACGCATGGATCTGATTTAGCGCTGGATTCAGGTAGTATGGGGCTTGGACACGGTGATGGTCAAATTCCTGGCGAATGACTACCTCTTGTTCTATTTTGCCTCGTTGGAGGACTGGGAGAAAATACTAGTAGGGGGACCTTGGTTTTATGGGGCACGGGGATTGGCTCTGGTGCCCTGGCACCTAGGGGCACACCAGGATCTGACACTGTTTGAATGGGCACCGGTTTGGGTGAGGTTGCATGACCTTCCCCTTGAATATTGGTCAACCGAGTTCCTACAATCGCTTACAGAGTTGTTCAGTGAGTTTATCAAGTTCGACTAGTTCACCATGGTAATGGACCGTCTGGGATTCACGCGGTTCTGCGTGTGGCAGCCCCTTCAATTGGTGAAGCCCATTGAGGAGCTAGTTCTAGACATCGACCTAGGTGAGGAAAGGATCTGGGTCCAGTTTGAAAACCTGTCGATGGAGGTCCCAACCCTTGAAGACGGACTCTCGGACGGGGGGTGACCTAGTCCTTCACAGCCGTAACACCCCTGCAATGGACGACGGGTGGTATCTTATAGGAAAAAAAGGCCAAGTGGCCAACAGGAAACCACAGGTGTCCAATGGTGGGACTAGGTGTGCTGGAGGGGGGGGGGGTCCTCTCCATCGAGAGCAAGCCTTGCCTACTGGTGGGGCTCAAGGTAAGGTCAGGGCAGACGATCGACCACCTCTCGATCCTAGAGAGTGGCAGGAAAGATCAACTGAGGACACGCAAGAGGAAGTGCTATCGGGGGGCATACGGGAAGCTAAGCCAAGTATGGCGAGTAAGCCCTACTACAACGCGCTGATAGGGGCTGGTGCTTTGGCCCCTGCGGGCACCCAGAAGGCAAGCACCTAGACAAGGACCGAGTCAAAGCATGGCTATTACGATTCTCCTTGCATCCTAGCTTTGGGGGGGAGGGCTCTCCCTGGGGGGGACTGTCTCCGCCATCGGTAACAGATTGGATTAACACTAGTTGAGGTTTGGCACCACCAAAAACCCCTCCTGGAGGGATGGGGATACCACGCAAACAAGGGATGGTGGTATCCCAACCAGCGGCCAGGGTTGGATGCCCGAACAATAACACCCGTCGGCATAAGGCTATGTAACTATTCATCGATTTGGGAGTGCAGCCCACACTCTGGGAGGTTTACAACCGACACGTGTCAGTGTCCCCATGAAGGTACTCTCATGGAATTGCAAGGGCCAGGGTACCCCATATAAATGGCATACCCTAAAATATATGGTGCATGACGAGGGGTACGATATTGTGTGTCTACAAGATACGAAACTTCAGTAGACCGAAGCTCAAGTTTTACAATGGTCAGGCTGGCACAACCACCTGGCACCCAGCAAGGGATGCACGGGAGGCCTCGCGATCCTCACCAAGGTGGACTCCTATGTCCTGGATTCATATGATTGGTGCATCATGGTGCACCTGCCAGGGTTGGATGTGTGGATCACCAACATCTATGGCACCCAGGGGTATCAGGAGCGCCTTCAGGAGCTATCCTAGGTCACGGGGCTGGTCCCCAACAACACTGGCTGGTTACTGATCGATGGCTTCAACCAAAGGCTCTATAGCTGGGAGAAGACTAGAGAAAATATGGCAGAGCCTCCAGGGGTTTATGAATTTCTCGCATTGTTGCAACATAATGGCCTCACTAACATGGAAACCGTGGGGTGCAAGTACACCTGGAGCAATCGTAGACAAGGCGCTGTGCAGGTGCAATCCTGGATTGACTAGGTGTGGGTTAGTAAGTCACTACTGACTGGATGGGAAATCCACACATACGGAGGTGCTCGAATGGCCTCGGATCATCGACCCATCCTCTGCCAGCTAGAACAAGAAGTGTTTTGGGCCCTGTGCTTATTTCAATTCAAGCACACCTGGCTACACAAGCCGTGTCTGGGCGAGCTGGTTCATGACATCTGGCAGGGATATACGACCTCAATGGATCCACACGATTTTCTTAAAAATGGGTTAAAGACCCTCAAAAGTCAAATTAAAAACCTTGACACCATAGAAAAATACAATTTCAAAGGATACCAAATCTAGATCCAGGCCAAACTACAGGAAATTCAGATGCAACAAGAACAAGGGGCTGATCACACACACATGGAACTCACCCTCCTGGTTGAGCTGCAACTTCTGCAATGCGAAGAGGAAGAGTATTGGCGCAAACAGGTCCATGTGCAGTGGTTGAGGGTAGGGGACTAGCATACAAAATTCTTTTTTGTAGCGGTGAATGCACACCGCAGAACCTGCCAACGAATGATGTAGGGCCTCATATACGGAGAACAACAACACCTGCATTCTGGTGTGACTAGACTACTGCAGTACTAGTAGTAGGTCTGGAATTGGTAGCCAATGGACCCCATTTCCACGTCGTTGCAGAAAATCTTAAACCAGGAAGACAACCTGTGGCTCCTGCAACCTCTCTCATGCCAGGAGCTCTGAATTGCGTTGCATGACATGCCGACAGATAAGATCCCAGGGCTAGATGGGTGGCCCATTGAATTCTTTCGTGAATTCAAGGACGTGCTAGGGGAAAACCTGCTAGACGCTTTTAATTGCATGGTAACATGGTGACAAGTTCGCAAAGAAATCAACTCATCCCGCGTGGTTCTGCTACCCAAGACGGAGAATCCCACATCCCCAGGACATTTTCGACCCATCGGAGTTTGCAACTCGCTCCTACGTTTATTTTCTCGCATGATGGTTGCCCTGCTGCACCCTTTCATGCCACGACTCATGGGGAAAAATCAGGCCACTTTTATGAAGGGTTGTCATCTTCAAGACCAATTCTTGCTACTGTAGGAAATTCAGCACTCCCTTCGGGCCGCTAAATTACCGAGACTTTGCATCAAGCTAGACATAACCAAGGCCTATGATTCTGTGAGCTGGGCCGTCCTAAGGATGGTACTGCAAGTGAAAGGCTTCAATAAGGTGTTCATGGACCTATGCCTGCAGATTCAATAGGGAGGGCAGTACTCATTGGATATAGATGGACACCTTTGGGGCTTTCACGGGACTGGCCGTGGGCTCTGACAGGGCAACCCTCTCTCACTGCTCCTTTTCCTAATGGTGATGGACCTCCTACAAAGATACTGTGCCAAGGAAGGGGTCTAGGGGCTAAGCATGCATGGCATCCCATGTCTAACAGCCTATTACGTGGACGACACGATGATCTTTACTAGGGCCATTGTGCCATAGGCCAGGGCGTTAATGAGGGCGCTGAATAGACTACAACACGAAATGGGACTGGCATCCAACCCAAGGAAATCCATGTTATATTTCACTCTCACACATCCTTTTGTGTGCAGCAAGGTCATTTAGATCCTGGGGATCCTACCTGGGGAGGCGGAAGACAACTTTCTAGGCATCCCCATCCACAACTGGCACAGACTGCAAACCTGGCAGGCTCTCATTATGAAAATCCAAAAACGTACGGTACACTAGACGAATAGCTTCTTGTCCCGCAAAGGGAAAATAATGCTGACGTCCACCATGTTAGGGGCCATGGCGAGGTTTGCTGCCTCGATGGCCTCGCCACCCTTCGGAGTAGCCAAAAAAATCGATATGATTATCCAGGACTTTGTGTGGTCAGGAGGCAAGAAAGGAAAAAAGATGCACCTGGTGGCATGGGACAAGACCGCGCATCCTCGCATCACCGGGGGGAGGGGGCATACTACCTTTCGCGGTTGAAACGGCCTTAGGAAGATAAAGGCTTCTACGGTGGCTCTCAGTAATGCATGATGACCCCTCCTTGTGGGTACAAATCTTGTGGTAGAAATATCGTCCCTGGGTAGCTGCCAACTTCAATTCTCAAGTGTGGCGGTAGCTATGCACACACGTTAGGTCACTGACATCATTCTTCCCATTCTCAGTAGCTATACCCACCAGTGGGATGGGTGGATTACTCTCAATGGGAGATTGAACATTCTCATCATCCTATAGCACTAGCAGAACCTTGATTCTTCACAAGCAAATTTCAAAGGCAGTTAGCTTCTGATTGAATTCATTACGTAATTGTATTAGTTGCAGCTACAACTAGTTGAATCTAGTGCACCAGCCTGATCCTCCAGAACCAGACCTTGAATATGAAACTAGTCTTGTCCCAGAAGAGCAAACATGCTGGGAACTAACACTATTTTTGCACCCCTATCTGTAACTGGTTGAGCCAATTTGTGCCACTGTTGCGCTTAATGCTGCTATTGATGTTGATATGGGGAAAATTGTAGTGGTATGCCAAGGTGGTTTAATTTTTGCTTGAGGTTGGGGCTGCCTCCGGGGAAAAGATTGTGATGGATTATTTAAACAAGAACTCTATTGTTTTTCTTGTTGCTACTTCTGCCATTGCAATGGATTTGGGTCATGGGCAGGTTTTGCAAAAGCAGCTTGTGGTTCTGCTGGATGCGGGCAAGCTGAGGATGAGGAGGAGCATTTGCAGGAAGGTTGCTAGTCCACCATGGATGTAAGGTAGTTACCTTTGTTGTCGGAAGAATTGTATTTCGTTCTTGTTGAGGTTGCTATGTTGAATATATATATAGACAGTACGCTGGCACCAAGCGTTTGGGTTCTTGAGATGGATGGAGTTCTTGTTTATGCTACCACTCCTATGCTTAATACTATTGTTGCTATTGATACGGGTCAAATTGTAGTAGTATGTCAAGGTGATTTTATTTTTGTTTGAGGTTGCGGCTACCTCTGGGGAAAATATTTTGATAGATTATTTAAATGAGAACTTTGTTTTTTCTCGTGTTGCTACTTCTGCAATTGCAATGGATTTGGACCATGGGTAGGTTTTGCAAAAGTAGCTTGTGGTTCTGCTAGTTGTGGGCAAGTTGAGGATGAGGAGGAGCATTTGTAGGAAAGTTGCTAGTCCATGATGGATCTAAGGTAGTTACCTTTGTTGTGGGATGAATTGTATTTTTTTCTGGTTTAGGCCACTATGTTGAATATATATAGACGGTACATTGGCACCAAGCATTTGGGTTCCTAAGACGGATGAAGTTCTTGTTTATGCTGCTAAGATCTTTTTGTTCTTGCTTCTCATCAAATTTTTTTGTTTGGCCATGTTGCAGAGCTAAAACTCCAACTGATGGATACTATTTCATGGAAAAAACTTAAGTAGGAAAATCAACAAAGAAACTAAGGCGTGTTTAGAGTAATAGTTTATGAGGTTATTTGCAAGAAATAGTTAAAAAATTAATTCTATAGAATTGCATGTGTCTTACATAAAATTAATTGAGGAAAATGAATTTTAGGAATGATACTAATCGAGTTGAACACATATAATGCATGGGTTCTTGTAGCATCCATTTCATATTGCCTTGGTTACCCCACCTTAAAGTAGTGTTTCATGGTCAAATTCCACAAACTTTATCATTTTCAATGCACTAGCCCTTTAAGAAGTGAATCTAGCCTTAAGGTCAATCATTATCCTCCAAATTACACTTGTGATGTACGTTGGTATTGTTAAATGTAACTAAGACATCTGATTTTTATCATTTTGTATTTTATATTTTGGTGCTCCAAATGTAGATAAAAATGACTTTAATTAACTAATCCAAATGACTAATTAAGTATTAATTTAACTTATCCTAATATAAGTATCCATTCCCACTTTCTGTACATGTCATGAACCCACGTATCCACTGTTGGGCAACCAAACACTATGCTACTGGGTGTACCAAGTGATAACATTGCTGGGATTATCATGTGAATACATGTTACACTTGAAGAAGTTGTACTTATGTGTGTAATCTATCTCGCTTAATTGTCTCATTAACATAATAACTGGAAAATATTTGATAATTAATTAAAAACTTTTAACAAATAATTAAAAACATCAAATACATAAATAAAATAGCTAATCTATCCAAAGTGCTACAAGGTTTATTAGAAAGCTCATCTTTATTACCACACACATTGTTGTGCTTAAGTACACCAATGCTCAAATAAAGATCCATACACTCAATGACTCTTGCTATGAGCACTCAGGGAAAAAATTCTAACTTTAAAATGGAAAAAATGCAAGAGCTTCACTACTACTGAAATCTGGACTCTCAATAAATGTGGCTGGTAGGTGCATGTTTATAGGCAATGGATAGACACTGTGTTGACAAGGCCTCATCAACATATGACAACATGCATTGACAGGGCCTTGTCAATGTAGTTGGCTGGGTTAACAAGGCCTCATCGACGTAGCCAACCAATGATGACTCATCATACCCCCATGACTAAATGAAATCTCATCCTTGAGTTCTTTTACAAAATTGGGAAGGTATGGGATTATTGATTGATTCTTCTTTCAACAAAAAAAATTTGACTAACTTGAACAAAAATGGAGTGCTTAGGTGTATAGATCGACACATTACAAAAATGATGGTGTTTAGGATATAAAATTGAACACCATAACACAACTTTTCAAAAAATTAGACAACACGTTCCTTGATGATGTAAAGATTATTTGAGAAGATCAAATGACCCTAGACAGTGGTGGTCCCTAAGGCTCTAAGGGACTCTCACCAGCTTCACACATGGTAGTGGTTGAGGTGGCTATGGTTGTCCTATTGCTACTACAACTTTAGGTGGAAGGTAGAAAGCATCTAGCAATGCTTTCATTTTCTCCTCTTTACACCTAGGATCATGAACCATCCATGTAGCTTCCCCAATGTGGGTTGGAATGGGCACATCCCAATTACACGGGATTGTTAAAAACAACTCCTTGACATTAACAAACCAAGCAACAAACCATTTACATTTAATATCAAATGCTCACATTGTGTTCTTCAGCTCCTGGTAGTCATTCATCCATTTGGCTAGGTTCTTGGTGATGGATTATTGATCTGTAAATCACCCTTTAAGGATCTTGAGTTTATCATTAGTAGTCTAAAGCTTTTTCTTGGTGTCCATGTCGTGTTTGAACTTGGCCTTGTATACTAGATATGAGCTAGCCACCTGTTTCACCAATTCCAACCATGGTCATCTAGCTATTAGCATTGCTAGGTTTATGTAATAGAGATTTGCCAGCTCCATATACTCTATCATGTCTTTGATCTACATCTTCTTTAAGTGGATCTAAGCTTTTTTATAGGTNAAGATTTTTTATTCTACAAGTCAAGAACTAAATTCAACAACCTCTATGGCCAAGCATTGATTTTTCTCTTGGGTTATTTCTAGTTAGGCCCTCCAAAATGATGCATCTACCCCTTGCATTCAATAGCTCTCATTGGATTACAGTGATGCTCTCTGAAAGATTGAAGATATCTAGCATCAATTGCCTGATTCCTACTAGTCGTTCTAGTAGTTGCTCATGCTAGCCCACATCTTGGACTACTGATATCTCTGGTATAAATGTTTTGGGTGCGTTCAATGCTTCAGCTACATGGTTAGCTACCACTTCTACTATTGTCTCCTACCCTTGGTGCTGCATCACCAAGACAGTTGCCTCTTCACCTTTCTCCAACCTTACCAAGAAAGTGGTAGCATTCCCAAAGATTTCTAGGAATAGATGATGTGTTGCTAATGACACCATCAACTCCCAAGTGTTGGAATCCAACATCAAAGGCAGCTACATTCTTTGGACAGAGAAAATGGAAGCACCCCTTTCCATGTAGCTAACTATTTGAGCCACCTCATTAAGGTGACTCATTACTAGTCAATACACAGATGGATCTACCCCACTCATTCCTATTTGCTACTATTGTTCACTCAAGAGCTTCTCTCAAATTTGTTGCAGACGCTTAAGGACTGTGTGGGGCTCTAGTTTTGTCTCCTAAGTGGGTAGTGGTGGAGGCAGCTCCTCTTCTTAACTGATTGTTGGCATTTTGTCTTTTATGATTTCTACCCATAAGGCCAAGGGAGCATGTGTCAGAGTGTCATTTGAATAGCGAATAATATCTATCCTCTTACAAAGTTTCCTGTTAAGGCATAGAGAGGGTAGTGTCTTCCTTCCATGTTCGTTCTCCTTGAAGCGCTTCTTGATCTCCAAATAAATTAGCTATGGAAGCTTAACAAGAAACTTCCTGCTTAGAGTGGTGCATGCTTAAGTGAAAAAGTAGTCACCTTGCTTGGCCTCATTGTTAAATGAAGGTAATAGGCTACAATCTTGAAATAAATCTACTCTACCATTGCGAGCATGTCGTACTCCTTACGGTCGACCCTGGAGCATCACTGGGTCCACTTTATTTTTGCCTCAAGATCACCTTTGTTGATATCTCTACCAACTATGTTCCAATATTTGGAAACCCCAGTGCCTATGCGATGGCCTCCACCAAGTAGGACACTTGAATGTCCTTGATTTTTACAATGGACCCTAGCCTTCAACTATTCTAGAAGATATAGGTCTCTCCCATGTACCAATTTCCGCTGGTCATGATTATTGGCCACATGGGAGAGGTTTGTAATTGTGTTCTGATATCCTCTACAGCTTTTTCCAAAAATGGCCTAAAGTTTATCTCTTCAAAAATTGATCTTTGGATCTCTTCCGACTTGTTGATGTCTAGGTAGGCTTGAGTCAGAGTGACCTCAAGCCTTGGCATAGGTCTGGGTGCTTCTCCTCATTGAGATTATTCTGTAGGCACTTCTTCTTCAGGAATTTGTCGAACATATTTCACTTCAAGCTTCTCACAAAGAGGTTGCATTAAATGGGTCACCTCTTGTTGTTCTTAGCCTTGTTCCTACTAGCCCTTTCTAGCTCTAGGTTACTTCTCCCATGGTTGTGAGGGTTCTCCTTCTTGTGGACATTTTTGTTTGGGTGGCATCTATAATCACAACAGAATCATGGATTAGCAATCATTGTGTAACCTTAAAAAAATTGGGATACCTTAACTCTTGAGGGTAGTTACACTTGGCTAACTTGTGATTATAGTTGATTTAATTAACTCAATTATTATCTCTAGTTATACCTTATCATTGATAAACCATCCCATAGATTGTTGGAAGGGTTAAGTTGGAAAAATTTGATGTTTATGTATGATTAAGGTTACTAACCCTTTGAAGAGTTA
>MNCI01015856.1:0-21155 GCA_015680685.1 Gnetum montanum | reverse complement strand
ATATAATATTGGTGGCTACCCGAGGTGTAGGGGTTAGGAAAAAATTGGAGTAGGACCCCCATGACTGAGAGCAAACCACCAGTAGTCATAGAATGGAGAAAGAAAAAGAATAAGAAAGATGGGGAAAAAGAGACGACAGTAATGTTGATGAAATGGATGTCAAGATGGAAATGAACAAAATAAGGTTGACTACAAAAATGTTTAAGGGAAAGAAATTAACTGATACACCAAATAGAAATGCCAGTGGGTCCTCCCCAGAGCAAGCTCATGCCCTTAATGCCCTGACATTTCTACATTCAAAGAGTCCGTAGGCTCTAGGAATGTCATTTGGAAACAAAATTTAAAGTCTTAACTAGAAGAATTCACCAAAAAGAAAACAATGCATCAACCAAAATATACACTAATGCTACAACTGGAAATGAGGTAAATAATGGAGAAAGAATGATGCAAAGAAGAGGATGGAATGGAATCTCAAGAACAAGGTGGTGTACAGCCCCTTGTGTATTAATGGTTAATGTGACTTAGTAGATCCCATTCCAAGTCTGACCTCAAACAAACCACATTCAGTGACATTAATACATTTGGCCCATCCATCCACTTGAAGTAACAAGAATGCATCCCTCAAAGAGCCACCATCATTCTGACGAAACAAGGGAGGAAAAAGTAGGAAGCGAGAAGGGCCTTAGTTAGAGGAAACATGTTTTTAGTTCCATAACTAGTGCTTGTAGCCCAAATGATTATTTTATCTAAGGGGTGTGCTTTAAATTCTCACTTTTTTTTTATGTTTATACGTGAGAACCACACCATGCAAAGATTTATTATTTTTATTTTTATTCACTCAGCTCCCCAATAAGTTCCCTTGAATGCATCAAGTTCCCTTGAAGCCACACCCTTTTCAATCCTTGAGTCCTTTCTTAGTTTGAGAAATCCCCAGTCACCAATTCATTGATAGTTCTTATTATTTTGAAGAAAGGGACTGTACAGTTCCAAGCCAAGAGAGACCATAGAGATTTTATGGATGTATAGATGAAGTGGACTCATTGCCTATTACATCAAAAGAACCATACCTAGGTATCAACATCATAACTTAAAGGTAAAAACCAAACATTGGCAACCAATAGAAAACAGTTCATGCCATCATTAAGAGCACTTATTGGGTGACAAACTTAACAAAATGGATAAGACACACACATACATGCAAAAATAAAAGAAAAAGTATAAACAATGTTGTAAAAAAAACAAGAAAAGTTAAAGAAAATTGTAAAACAAAAATGTGTAAAAAAAACTTAAAAGAACTAAGGGCCTCAATTGATTAGCATAGGTGGCCATCTCCCCCATGACTGAATTGAAAGGGAGAGATCCAAAATAATGAGCACTTATTTGAATTTTTTAGAAGTGTCCAACTTCTCCCAATTGATGTTTTTAGATTAAGCATTGGAAGTTGGTGACGCTCATACTCCAATGTATCTATGCTTTCATTGTGGTTGCAAGTTGTTCCCCCAATTAGTTCCATGCATATTGGTGGGTTACTCTCTTGATTAGCTGTCAGCCACTAAGTGTTCTCTTGTTGTGTGGTTGCTACATACATGCACCTTTGTATCTGAGTTTCCTGGGCACATCGGTTGCATGCAGGAGATGCTGAGCATTCCTCCATGTCATCACCCTCTGTATCACTGTATGTGATGCATGGAACTTTCTTCTTCTCGATCTTTCCATAAATGTTTTCCTTAGATATTTCCAAGGAAAGATCATGGATTCCTAGGCATGCGTTGATGGTACTTAGCCATGCCCTCCTCATTATAATTGGGAAGTCCCCTTTATTATTGTTGACTTCTATCACTAGGAAATCAGCTAGGTATGACCAACCACACACAGTGGTAATAATGTCCTCCACAAGTCCTAAGGGGACAGTGATGGACTGGTCAGCTAGCTCTAATTGGATATTTCTCTTCTTGAGTGGACGTAGGTTCCAGACTTTATACATTTCTTACGATATTAAGTTGACTCCAGAACTTGAGTCAAGAAGAGCCTTATGTGGTTCATTCCCAGCTACTTGGAGGTAGATTAAGGGACTCCCAGGATTAGAGAGTTTCCTGGGAAGGTGACCCACCTTTATCTAGTCAGTGACGGTATGTGTTAACATAACCGTGTGCGTTGAGGTCTGTTGTTGGTTTGAAGGGAGCTCCAAAGCCTTATTATATGGAGGAACATTCGGAGGCTCAACCGCTTGTGGTTGTGAGAGCTTGTTTGGACTGTTGGTTCTAAAGAAAGGTCTTCTCTTTGTATAATTGTTAGAACCAGCAGTGGGTTGAAGGTTTATAGCTCTCGTAGCAATATGTTGCTGCAGTTGAGTGCAGAGTTCCCCTTGCATCGTTGGAGCAGGTGGTAGTGGAACTATTAGCGTAAGAGATGTGGATGGATTCGGAGGATGCTATGCATGTGGGGTGTCCCTTCCAGGAGAGTGAGTCTTAAAATACTCCTGAACTTGGTAGTGACGTTGTGGGGTTACGTGACCCATAGAGTCACTTGGAGAAACTGGCTACTGCATGTAATAGCCATACGAATTTGGTTGCCGATAAGGGTATTGTTGCCTAGACGGTGGCATCCCCCATGACTATGGGCATTGCCACTACTAGTGTTACTCGACAGGTTGTGGTGGAGTTCCACTTGGATAATATGTTCAGGGTTCGTGGAACTGCCTTGAGTTACCTTGGGGATAAGGTAACCTTTGGGGTGCTTGCCATTTGTTAAGTCTTAGGTTAAGTGCATACACCCCAGACTCTTGCAGATGTGAGATTATTGGGCAACATCCCTTAGGATGGTCATATTAGCAGATCTCACATCCACCGTCATTTTCTGTATCAGAATCCACAACCTCATCGGTGATAGTCATTTTTCCCTTACCCTTGTTATGTGCATGGTCTAAATCTCTCCTCTTTTTCTTATCATGGTCACTACTTCGCTCCTTAGACTCCTCTACAATTTTGAGAATGGTTTCAAATCTACTATCTAAGAAGTTCCACATTTGATCTACCTTAGCCGACACTTTTGTTGTTAACTTCAAAAGCGGTAAGGTTTTTCTACTCACCAACTCTTCGAGTGGTGACTCATCCTCCTCCTCACAGAATCTTACTCCCCTCTTTCGGAGGGAAGGATCGTGGTTATACTCTTCCACGCTTTCTCTTTTTTGTAGCTCACCTTCTTCTTTAGCTACTTACTCCAACAATCTACGCACCTTATGGGACCTAAGTTCAAATAATCTCCCTTGGGCATATGTCCCAAGGGTTCTCCTGGTTTCATGTCTTAGCCCATCTACGAGATGGCGTAGTTGATCCCGTTGTGCGTAACCATGGCCCGGGCAACGATGTAGCAGTGCATAATATTGGCCCATGGTAGCATCCAAGGACTCATGAGTACCTTGCTTCCATCCTTGGATCTACTTTCTCAAGTTGGACACTTAGGAGTACATTTGATATTTATCATTAAACAGTTCTAGCATCGTACTCCACCTCTTAATGGTTTTCAGTTCTAAGGACTGGTACCAACTTTCTGCTTCTTTTATGAGTATCCTTGGGAACAACTTTAACTTTTTTCACTCATTTTCAATACTCTGCAAGGCACAGGCATCGTGAAATGCCTATAAGTGGTTTTGCGAATCAGCGTTGTATCCCCCCTCAAATCGTGTGATATTATTCATGTCTAGTCTCTTGATCCGGCTATCTTTTTGGTGCCTTGTAGGTATTCTAATGGCCTCTGTAATGTCTAACATGCTTTGGGTGGCAAGTAGGGGTTCATCGTTGTCATTTCTCTCATGGTGTCTATGATGCCTACACAGTTCCCTACTTTCCCTTCTTCCATGCCTAGATTCCCTAGAATGCCCTCATCCTCGCTCTCGACTCTCTCGTCGAGGTCTCTCATCTTGCTTACCCTTGTCCTCACGGTTGGGCTCTTTGTGACTGGGTCCTGATGTGGAAGGAGAGGGTGAATGATGCGATGAAGGAAAAGAAGAAGCAGAACCATCGCCATGACAATGTTTCCTACCTTCTCTTTGGTGATCCCAACCCCAATCATGATGATGATCAGAATGCTCGCCCTTATCTTGTGTTTGTGTTTCCTCATTGAACACTTGGTGTTCGTGGGCATCAGAACCAGGGTTGTGTATCATGGAGCAAAGGTTCTGATACACCACCTCCTCACTATCGTTAGGAGGAGGAAAATCATTTTGTGGAGAGCCTATTGAGATAGGTTCATCACCCTTAATTTCTCTTATAAAAGGCGAAGCATTGTGGGGTCCTTTTCCCTTCAACGATGTGTGATAACTCTCCTGCCATGAGTCCCTTAGACATTGCGCTACTATGGGATTGTAATCCTTTGTGTCATAATCACATGCAATGTATTCAGCGTATAGTTCTGTTATGCCTATCTGTGCAAGAGCATGAAGGAGCATGCTAGGGACTACCCGATCTGGGGGTAACACTATTTTACCTTGCAGGTCTCTCCAGCGCAGTTGTTCATCTTGGTGAAGGATAAAGGTAAAATTAGATATATACTCATCATGATGAGTCTACACTACCCAATACTATTGAGGAACTGGCAGTTCTTGGTTATGTATGTTGTGCCGCCGACTATCTCTTGTGTGATCCCTAGGTGGTGAAGTGCTTTTATGAGAAGAAGAAGACATTGTTATCTTGTCGATGTGCTATTGACTGTTGTTTAAATTTTCTTCTGATTAACCCTAAGGGTTCATTTAAGCTTCCCAATGATGTGGATGACTTCCTATGTTCTACTTAGTGCACAAACAACTTAGTCCTCAGCAACAGCGCCAATGATGAGTGGCGAGGTACCCCTACACTCAACCATACGAATATGAGCGTTACATGGGCGATCTGGTCAAACTCTGTAGAATAAGTGCCTACACGCCTTATGGAACACCTAAGGTTAATCAATCGTTGTACTCCCAAGCTTACTTGTATTTGTCACGGTTGTATGGTTAAGTAAGCTTGAGGCATGTGATTTTTATATCTTTTATGTTTTTATCGCCTATGTTAAGAGAGGAAAGGGTGAAGAGACTAAGTAACTAACTTTAACTAACTAAGCCTTAATTACCCTAGCATCAGTATCTGTTCCCACTTGCTGTTTCACACCCTGAACCAATGCAATGCTGCTAGGATTACCAAATGCTATTTGTTACTGGGATTACCAAGCGTAACGCACATGCTCGAAGCGGTCGTACTGAATGCACTTAACTATGAGAGTTGAGGGTTGAGAGAAATTAAGTCCTTAAGAAAGCATTTAAAAAATTAACAATAATTAAAGTCCTATTTTTCTTAGTCCATGCACTGCAAGGTTTATCCAAAATTTTGTGTTTATTTCCGTACACAATTGTGTGCTCAGGTACAAAATTACTCGAATAAAGATCCATTCACTTTGGGACTCCTACTATGGGCACATGGAAATTATTCTAACTCTGGAATGGAAAAATGGTAAGAGTTTGGCTAAGGTCTAGATCTAGATGGAGAAACAAGGGAGAGCCACCTCTTATTTATAGAGCTAGTGGCGAATGGCGATATCACATACGCGATATCGCAGGGAAAGACACGATATCTCATACGCAATATTACAGCCCATGCGATATCATGTCCCATAAGTGATAATAGTCTTGAGGTTGAGATGATACTCCACTTGAATAATATTGTTATTGATGAATCTTTTGTTGATAATTGCCTTATTGATGAGTTGAGATTTGATGGGCCTCGACATCAGATTCGCGATGTTGGAGTCCTGAAGTTGCATACTTGACGTCAAGGCTAATAAATGATGTCAGATACCCGATGTCATCTCATTTGGACCTCACCTATAAATACTACACTTAGGCTCCTGGATGAGATAGCATGTAGAACATAGGAATTAGGGAGATATTTTTAATTTTTAGTTTCTTCTCTTTTAAGTCTATTATTCCCAATGCATGCCTGCAACGTGATGTTTGTAATCATACGACACCTTTGTTCAACTGTGATGTACTTGGACATGTTACATGACTGGCAATAAAGATCGAGATTACTTCCATCATTGCAGCATTCACTTAGATTATTTTTTCTTTAATTATTTAATTCTTTCCTTAGTTAAATGTTTCCATTTATTATTATTTACTATTCTTGTTATTAAGCGGAATGTGTATGCCTTAATCACGAGTGTTTAAGTGTAAATACTTGGTAACCCAGAAGTGTATTATTTGGTACACCTAGTGACATACACATGGCCATCCCAAAAGTGGCCTAATGAAGTCCAAGATGTGTACGAATGATTAAGTGTAGATACTCATTGCCATAGGCTAGTTAGATTTTGTTTCCCATTATTCATTAGTTTAATTAATTCATCTCTTTATTGTCATCAGGAGTAGCATAGAAATTAGACAACATCATATGCCTCAATCTAGACTAAACCATACATGATGAAGATACCACTAGTCTAAGTGGGAAGATAGCAAACTGCAATAAGAGCATAATGATCTAGGTGCCACAACTAGTCCCATCCACAAAATTTGATCGGATTGTGTATGGATGCTTGTGATTTGTATGTTTAAGCATAGGGGTACCTCGTCGCTCATCATTGGCACCGTTGCCAAGGATGGTGCTAGTTATCTAAATTAGTTATATCATACAAGATTGTTGTAAAAAGTATTCACAATATATCTTTCAAATAACATTAAATCACACACACTATAAACCAACAACAATGTCTCTCCCACATGGAAATGATAATGCACTGCATAGCAAACACATTCATTAGAGAACTAACGAGATATATGATGACAAAGATTGGAGTGATCAACCTTATGTAGGGGTTTATTATGATCATGACTACATTCACCTTAGCCAGACAATCTCAGAAAAGAGGACGTAGGTCCTAAACTAAGGGAGGCCTCAAGGCCTAAGACCTCCTTGAGACCCAAAAATGATAAATCAAGGGATCCTGAGGAATAATATAGAAGCCATGGTGATTCCTCTAGTTCCTCATCTTCCTCTTCCCCTTCAACGTCTAATTCTGACAAAGATGAATGTAGGTATAGAGATAGGGCTCCATTTCCCGGTCAAACTAAAAACTGAAATCGAACCCACGGGAAAAGTCAAAGAAGTCACCATGAACATAGAAATTTTCCTCATAATTTGTTTGATGATGATGAACCCCTATTGGCCACGAAGAGCCTAATGCATATCAAAAAGGTTGTTAAGATATCTTGCAGACATTGCAAAAAGAGTTGACTACCTAATCTTGACATGAATAATATTCCAAAATTTGCAAGAGGCTATGATTAAGATTCGCAACATCATTTACAAGCCTTCCATGATGCCTGTGCTAATGATAACATTGAAAGTGGATGGCAAAAGCTTAAGTTCTTTCCTAAGACACTAATTGATAAAGCCAAAGTGTGATATAAATTGTTGAAACCAAACTCAATTCGACAATGGTCTATAATGCTAGAAATTTTCAATGACAGATACCAAACCTATAAAAGAGTGTCCAATCTGAGGAGACAAATCCAAGAGTTGAAACAAGAACAACATGAACCCTTGGACATGGCCCTAGATAGATATTATGCCTTACTGAATCGATCTGAGGAAGAGCAACTTTACCACATCATAAATGGGCTTCGTAATGAAATAAGGGCAATCCTTGTGATGTATGCCCCAAGGCAATTATACAAGACCCAAGCCCATCAGATCAAAGAGCTAATAGAGAGTGTGGCAAAAGAATAAGGAGAGATGTGCAAATGGGAGAATGTTGAGAAATCTCAATGGGACCAAACTCTTCAATCAAAGGAGGTCCAGATTTATGGTAAGGAAAATGAAACCACTCTCGATAAGGTGATTCCATAATAAACCTTGCCAATGAAGGAGGCTATTGATGATCTAGAAGCAAAGTTTAATAGGATGTCTAAATGGATAAATGAA
The DNA here is from genome assembly GCA_015680685.1 of Gnetum montanum. Taxonomy (NCBI): domain Eukaryota; kingdom Viridiplantae; phylum Streptophyta; class Gnetopsida; order Gnetales; family Gnetaceae; genus Gnetum; species Gnetum montanum. The sequence goes on along the minus strand of MNCI01015856.1, from coordinate 13,203 downwards.
AATGTCACAACTCTGATTGAGATGGTCGTGGAGAAGATTATGCAAAACACACTAGGCTAACATAATAAACAAAGGGCATAAAACCAAGAAATAGTTAGGAACACTTTTCGATACACAAGAAAAGGGATTGAAGAAAGTGAGGCTAAAGACTCCTCCACAAACGAAGATAATGGATGTGACCTATGCATATATGACCATTCGAAGGGCCAATGCCCCATATTATTGCATCTATAGGAGTATTGGGTAGGTGCCTTAAATCCAAAATTTGTGCAAAAGCACATGCCTAGGAGACTTCCTCTCCCACAAGGTAATTATAAACAGTCCCACAATCGATCGTACCATCCTAGGGGGACTTACCACCAACCTTAACACAATCATAAACTTTAGTGGCAACAACCATAGTTGTGGGGAACACCACCACCACATCAGCCATATCTATCAAAATTGCATAGATATTATGTTCAACACCATGTTTCTCCAACTAGTTCGGCATCCTCCACTTCAAACCAGCACTACCACTCTCCTGAGTACCATCAATACATGACATCCCCTAAAGGATCACCACCTTGTGCCTCTTACCATCCAACTTACCCTCGATATTCTCATAATTAATCTCTTTACATGCCAGCATCTACACCTCAAGAAGGCTCAGCACCACAATATCAACAAACAAGTGCCACTTGTACTGCAAATGTGCATATACATGCTAACACCAGTGGGTCCTAATCGCAACATTGGAAATGTCCCTTCTAGAGGAAAGGTTGTAAGCCAAAACAAACCACATGTGAACCCACTACATCAACCAAGCTAACACAATGCCAATCTAGTGCACCACCTTCCCTATCTCAACTAATGTCCTCCAACTATACAGTAGGCCCACTATCCATCAGTACTCCAATCCCACATCCAACCAATGAATCTACAAATATGGAGGGACAAATGAATCCATGCATACCATCTCATGCTTAAGGGTGCAATCGTGGGCTAGTCATCCATAATGTTCACACACCTCATATTCTAACCCATCATACATATAACCATCAAGTGTGTGACCAGCAATTTTTCTACCTAGCTACCACACCATCAATAGGCACCCAGTGGCTGGGGCATGAAGGGTTCCCAATGTTTCATTCATGCATGGATCCTATTCATCCACTTATTAATCCTAGCCACAGCCAAATGTTTAGTTGTGGAGGTTACCCCCCACCCCCAATCTAATCTCCAGGATTTTTAAGTGCTTTTTATTTTTATTTTTTTGTTTTATAATTTTTATCATTTTTCTCTTCTTCTTTTTTTAAACTTTTTTCTAGTTGTCATTTTCATTTCTTTTGTAATCTCATTTGTGAATAAGATGATCATGTTGCCCATTGAGGTGAGGTTTTTCTCTATGTTGTCAAGTCATGAGGGACTAATTATTCGAACATTGAGACCATGACATCCATCCACCCATTCCATTAATAAGAGGTTCTTGCTCTAGTCATAATGATAATCTTTTTCATCATCCAAACTCTAAATAACTTCATAATCATTATGTTTGGATGGAAGAGTGCAAAACTAAGGCGAAATGTAAAGGGTGTGACATCAAGGGGAATTTGTGGATTCTCTTTGGCTACTTTTGTATGTTCTATCATGTTGATGAGGTTGTAACCATATCCTTGTAGATCTAATGAAAAATGGAAGTAAGAGCACCTTTAAATAGCACTGGATAAACTTTTGTGGGTCCCATTGGAAAGACATGTACCCATGCCTGAAGGTTGGTGACTTCACAAAACCATAAAAAAACAAAAAAAAAACAATAATTGTTCCATAATAACACTCCTCCCTTGGACAAAACACCAAGTGATGTTACTCCTTGCAACTATGGTTGTCTCTTAATGGGATGAAATGATGCGGTATCATTGAAAGGTGGTTTGGACTTAGCTTGAATCTTGGAAAGAATGACACATGGTTATTTAACCATCAATAACACACAAGGTTTCATTATGACCATGGTATGACACCTCATGTCATGATTTCTATGATCCCTTCTTTGATCCACCCCATCTCGTTATTTGAATGTTCATAACTTGTGGTTTCGTGTAACATGGAGTAATTGTCTTAATTTGGTAGTTTTAATGTGTGTGTTTTGTTTCACAGGTATCTATTGCATTCAACCCCTTTAGTGCCTATGGACATTATAGGTGTGGTTACACAAGGGCATCATAAGCTAGAGCCTCCTTTTGGGAGGATCTACTTATGTAACTTTTGTGACTTGTACTTGTTTACTATGCACACACCATTTTTCACCTTCCACAAACTCAAATTATTTCATCCTTTTGTTTCCCTTCTTACAAAATTAATCTATCCCACAATCAAGCTTTCATTCTATTTTTCTTACTCATTTTCATACTTTTAACATTGATGATGTCACCTTATCCTACTTTCGGTGCCTCTAGTTAATTTTCCACTTACCCAAACTGAAAAATTTAACTTTCAACCTTCCAATCAACCCTAGAGGTTCAGTTTGCATATTCTTTGGCCCCATAAAAATTAAAATTTTTGGACCTCAATTTCATGTACCCAACGTCGAGTTCGACCTAATGTTGCATACACGACATCATGTACCTAACGTCAAGTCTAAAAAAAGTATATATAGTTGACCCTCACGCAACATGAACTTTATTTCTCTCATTTACTACTATGGGAGTTGTTGAAATTTTTTCTCATGACTTAGAGCTCTACACCTCCATCTTCCACTTGCAATATCTATCTCTGTAATGCTTCGATTTCAGTGTTGTTCGAATCTATCTAAACTTGAAGTGTTCAACTTAGTTGTGGGGGGTGGGGGGTGTGTGCTTGCATACAAAATTTGCACCGATTTGCTAAAATTTGCTATCACCCAAAAGGTATCATAAGGGTAAGGATGTTAATAAAACCTTAGGAATTATAATGCAAAATCACTAATGATAATGCTAGATGTCTAATTTTTATAAACCACAAGCCCATAACCATTATTTTAAGTCACAAGTAATGAAAAGGAACTAGTTGTGATGGGTCGTAGAAGACATAGACACTTTTTGGGAAATTTTTCTTGAAAATTTTCCTAACCTTGTAGTCATATGCATTATGAGCTCAATGAACTAAGGTTATGAGTGAGGTATCAACTGATTAATGATAATAAACATAAGCTTGGTAACACCTAGTTTTTGCTTGATTGTGGTGAACCCTCACATGAAGAGCCACTAAACATCCATGTGGTGGCTATGGCTAGCAAGGAGAACATGAGGAACATGCTAAATAGGAGGCCCAATCTTTTAGTATCCATCAAGAGGCCCCTACAATCAGGTAATCAACCCAAGGGGAGGCAGAAGAAATACCAACTCCCAAATAGGGACAACGTCTCACGTTTCCCCTATGACTACCTTGCTACCACCTTGAAGAAATCCACATTGGCTTCGGTCATTGTCAAAATGAACTTTGGTTTGTTCATAGAGTAGTGCAGAAACAACTCAAAGCATCCCCATTGTGACCTATCTTGTTTGACAATGGTGAATGGTACCTGGGTGAAGTCCATCAATTCTAGCATAACAAAGATGAGGGCACCACTATTAATATCTACAAAGTGAATGTCTCTTACACAATCAAAGACATAGCTACAACTCTCAACCTGCCCAATTAAGGGACCAAGGTTGCTCACCTGTCCATCAAATCTGACCTCAAAACAAAGAAATTATTGTTGAGACAGGCATACGGTAAAGAAAACAAATCATACCATGAAATGACTTTGGAAGAGAGAACCTACTTTAAGATTGGGACATACCATTTATTTCCTACCAAAGGGCTTAATCGAATCTCAACTTATGTAGCTAGGGGAAGTGCCATTCTAATGGGAAAATTTGTAGTCAACCTTCCCCAATATTACTTCATAGAAATCCAACGATGGTTTGAAGAAATGAAGTCAAGGAGACCAACACTCCCATTTCCCTATCTAATCAGAAAGCTATGCAAGCATACTAGAATCTTGGGATATACCAATGATATCCCTAGGAAGGCTCAACACGCCTCCTTCGCAAAGCTCCTAAAAAATGCAGCACCAAGAAAAGATTCTAGTGAGGAGTAAGAAGCTAAAAAGGAGGTAGAACCAAGAATAGAAATGCAACAAGAGCTTGAGAAACGTACACAAGATTATAGACCATCAATGAGCCACTTGTAGAGAATCACTAAAATCATCAGTTGGGGAAGCATGGATGTGGCCAATCTCTTCCAAGTTATGGACAATGCCATATGACCCATCATATCAGTCAATCCAACAAGGGAAGAGATCTTAATTCAATTAGGAGAAGGGGGATCCCAATGGTTGCACTAGATCTCTAGAAATATTTCATCCTTTTAAGTCACCTTGGAAACTAGAGAAGGCACCATAGTCATGGTGCTATAACACGAGGATGCAAGGGGTGCAATAGAGGTGATCACTGATCACATCAAGGAGTCATTCAATGTTCTAGTTGTACCTCTGACTAATCTAGCATGGATTAGAGACACACAAATGCTGGACAGGACCTCAATAACTTCTACAGTGCATGAGGACATGCTTAATCATTTGTTGTAGATGGGTCAAGTGATGACCACTTTGTTTGATATCCCCAACGATGTCACTATAGCACAGTGAGACCTCATTACCACCAAAGGAAAGTTGGTCATGATAGAGGTCAAGGTAGAACATGCAGAAGCTGAGGTACAAAGATTGTAAGAAGAGTTGGCTACCCTACACACTGAACGATAAGATCCTGCCCATTTTGTCACACTGGACCAACTAGAGTAATTCAAGACAGAAGAGCTTACCAAGTTGGTAAAGGAGAGAGCAGTTGTAGAGTAGGAGAAGGAGATGACAGTTTGGAATGCCTTTATGACAGATGCATAATCTCACGCATATAAAAAGGCATTGACTGCCATCCAAGAAGAAAATAAGCAACTCACAATAGAGAATTCTGGTTTACCACTGTAGAAAAACAAAAGAACATCTTGGAGGAAAGTGTCCACTAGTTGTGAGAATAATTTGTGAGGGTCAACCAGGATATGAGTAGATTGGCCAGGGAAAATAGAACCCTCTCCATGGAGGAGGTACATGCTATTCACCAAAAGATAGCAATTGAGATCAACACATGGTAGAACAAGGTCAAAAAGCATGAAAAATTAAAATAACACTGCCATGATCAAGTTGGCATGATAAGGAAATTAATGAGAAGGAAATCAAGATGGCCAAGGTCCACATTAGCTCCTTGTTGTTGCAAAATTCAGGCCATCTTGGATATTTATGCCATGGTCCAACAAGTGGAAGTCAAAAACAAAGACCTACAGATAGAAGATTTAAAAGAGTACATGGTGTTGGCTAACCTTAGATATGTCAACCTTGCCATGTTAACAGCAGGTCATCCTTGAAGTGAGCTAGAAAAACAAGCGGCGACCACCTATGCACTTTACGAGAAAGAGTTTGTGGATCAGAAAGATGCTTTGCAAAAACTGTAGGTGGCAAACTTGGAATTGGAGGTGGTTAAAGCTAGTTATTAGGGATATAAAGATGTAGCCTTGAACATGGCTCATTAGTTGATGGATTATCATGAGCTCAAAGATAAAGCTAGGGCTTTCAAGGAAGAATGAAGATAGTTTGTGGCATGGTACATAAAAGCAAATCAAATTTTTTCACTTCTACCATGTCCTTGGGATGTACCAATGCTAGCACACATCAGCACAACAACTTGGACGGTGCATAACCCAAGCATGGAGGAAGAAAAGTTGCAGGCTTTGCTCAATCGATACAAGTTTCAATAGCCTGGTAACAAAGGGAAGTAGTTGATGGAAGAGCCACCACCTCCAAGCACTACATGAGCTTCTCAATCTCTTTTTTATTTTTGTTTTATAATAATGTGTCCAATTTTTGTACTACACCACTATGACATGCAAAGAGTCAGTTATTTTGTCCATTGTTGAGTCAATCAATAATCCCATACCTACCCAATATTTTGTAAAGAACTTGTTCCTCATCTTTGATTAGCTCAAGGACAAGTTTTCATTTAGTTGTGAGGGTATGATGAGTTGAGATTTGATAGGCCCCAACATCATATTCATGACATCAGAGTCCCAACATTGTGTACCTAATGTTGGGGCTAATAAATGATGTCAAATACCTGACTTCGCCTCATATGGACCTCGCCTATAAATACTGCACTTGGGCTCCTAGATGAGACAACATGTAGAGCATAGGAATTAGGGAGATAGTTTTAATTTTTAGTTTCTTCTCTTTTAAGCCTATTATTCCTATTGCATGTTGTTTTAATTTTCAGTTTCTTCTCTTTTAACTCTATTATTCCTATTGCATGCCTGCAACATGCTGTTTGTAATCGTATGGCACCTTTGTTCAAGTGTGATGTACTTGGACATGTTACATGATTAGCAATAAAGATCAAGATTACTTCCATCATTACAACATTCACTTAGATTATTGTTGCTTTAATTATTTAATGCTTTCCTTAGTTAAATGTTTTCATTTATTGTTATTTATTGTTCTATTATTAAGCGGAATGTGTATGCCTTAATCATGAGTGTTTAAGTGTAAATACTTGGTAACCCAAAAGTGTATTGTTTGGTACACCTAGTGACATACACTTGGCCATCCCATAAGTGGTCTCATGAAGTCCAAGATGTGTATGGATGATTAAGTGCGAATACTCATTACCATAAGCTAGTTAGATTTTGTTTCCCATTATTCATTAGTTTAATTAATTCATCTCTTAATTTCCGCTTGGTGAGCGTAGGCATAAGTGTCCAATATGGCCCCCCAATCAGTGTGCTGGGCACTGATGCTATTGATTTGAGCTTTGGCCATATGGATCTCCTTCTCCAGGATCTGTTTGTACATCCCCACCTGATCATGGAAATGCTCCTTCAGCTTCTCGTGTCGTTTAGCCTCATTCTGCCACACGTTGATCTCGATGGCTGATTTCTGTCGAACAGCGCGTACCTCCTCTATTGAGAGGGTTTGATTTTCTCTAGCTAAACGGCTTACATCTTGGTTGACTCGAATGAATTGTTCTCGCAGCCGATGAAAGTGCTCATCGAGAACATTCTTTTGCTTCTCCACAGAAGTCAACCGAAGGTTATCTGCAACCAACTACTTATTCTCTTCTTGCAAGGCCTTGAGTGCCTTAAGATGCGCATGGGTTTGCGCCTTTGCTGTAGAGGCATCCCAAGTGGCGGTCTCCTTTTCTTCTGCCACCTTCTTATTCTCTGCAATTAGTTTTGTTAGTTGCTCGATTCTAAAATTGTCTCACTGGTCTGCGGGAACCAATCGTAAGGGATCCCGTTGTGCTACTTGTAAGGCCAAGAGCTGCTCTTGTAGTTTCTGGGCTTCAGCTTCAGCATGCTCTGCCCTTACTTCGGATATGACCAGCTTCCCCTTCGTGGAAATGAGGTCTGATTGAATTGTCCTTACATCCTGGGGGATGTCAAACAGGGACGTCAAAACTTGTCCTATTTGAAGCAATCTATCCACCACATCCTCATGTTCCGCAGGACTCATTGAGGTTCCGGCAATAGTTTGAGCATCCTGTGCTCCTGAAAGATATGCAGGTGGCACAACAGGTACATTAAAAGACTCTTTGATGTGGTCAGCGACCACTTCAACTGCTCCCACAGCATCCTGGTGTTGCATGACCACCACAGTGGCCCCTTCACTAGTCTCTAACTGCACTTGAAAAGATGCCGCGTTTCCAGAGATCTGTTGTGACCATCTTCTTTCCCCTCCTCCTGTTTGCATTGACAACTCACCCCTTGTGCGATCTACTAAAATCGTAGGCTGGCTGGCATCATTGATGACACAGAAGAGATTGGCGTCATCACGACTTCCCCAACTGACTGTCTCAGCAATGGCCCTCAGATGGCTCATCGACGGTCTATAGTCATACGGCGGTGGTAGATCCTAGCCTGTGTCGGGTCCTGCTTCTTGTTGTTGGCTGAGACCTGTGGCCGGAGGTTGACTGGGTCCTGTAAGTTGACTTGCAGGGCGTCTAGCCATCTGTTCTTCATTTTCTTCATCAGGTCCCAGCTCTTCGCCGGTGCTCTTTCTTGGAGCTGGCGCCTTTAACAATTCAGCGTAAGAAGCATTTTGGGATTTTCGGAGGACGTCATTTGTATATCCCCGAACCCCAGCCCGTTCGCACAGTTTTCTGATAAGGCAGGGAAAAGGAAGTGTCATTTTCCCTGTCTTTCATTCTTCGAATCGCCTTAGGATCTCCGTTAAATATAGATGGGGAAGGTTAGCGTGAACCTTTCCCATCAACACTACGCATCCTCTTGCTGCATACGTTGATATTCTTTTTAAAAATTTTATAGGGAAGAGGTGATAGGTTACGATTGTGAAATAAACTCTCTCTTTCGTGGTTAGCTCACCAAAAGCTTTATCTCTGCCATAAGCCTTTTCTGACCAATCCTTTCGCACATCAGGGTCTAATCGGGTAGATAATCGAGCAACATGGGAACCTGAATTCGGAAGGTTTAACACCTCCAAAATTGCCTGTGCAGAAAAATCTACTATCACACCACCGATGTTTACCATGGTGCCTTGCTCCTTATTGTGCCAAAATAGGTACGTTTCTCCTAAGTACTAGGCACCTTTTTCAGAGAGGACAGGCTATAAGGGAGACCCTTTGAGCTGATCCCTAACAGCCTCAGGAGCGAACTCTGCAAAAGATTCGAGGTTGAGTTCCACAATCACCGAGGAAATCGTGGACTTCGTGTGGATAGCCTGAACACATTCTAGGGGCAATGTGAGTTGTTGTCCCAATTTAGGCGCAGCAGCTCCTCCTTCCGCCTGCCGGATTGTCTGTTAGGAGGTCCTTCTTGATGGATACTGAATAAGTGTACCTCCTGTTCGTTATGTTGTCTGGCAGGGCCTTGCCTTCTATCTCTCCTAGGTTGTTTCGCTCCACCTCGGGTCGAACTCTTCTGCTGGGAGCATTTCGGGGCCATCTGCAATCTGTTGGCGACCGTTTGGGACGCGACCGCCAACGAGTGTCCTCGAACAGGATTTAGGTGCCTGCTGGTCTCTGGCAACACCAAGGCCCAGATACCTCCAAATAAACTCAGTAGTTAATGTGAGTATGTGTGTGTGCTGTTGCGGTGTGTGGTTGTCTGAAATGTAATAATTGCATTGTGTGTGCACTACAAATGACTTACTTTAAAGAGATTCAGCCAACTTTGCCAAGTACTGTGAGTTCTTGAAAATTTCCTATTTTGTTCAACTGCCTAGTCTACGCGGTCCTTATAATACCTACTTGTAACAAATAAAATTTTGCAAAAACATTTGAGCACAACTCCGCAATCTACTCCTAATTTTCCCCAGAGAAAGAGATAGTTCCACAAGAAAACTAGAAATAGAGCAAGATTCGATGGAAATAAGCAGAAAAGAAAAGAAAGCAGATTTGTGTAGACCTCAAATATTTAAACAAGGTAAAATGACACGAGTAAACACTTCGCAATAAAGCTATCCCAAATTCAATATCTACGAATTGTTCAAACTTCCAAGGCTCAAACAAGCAATATCTTCAAGACAATCCTATTATGCTACCAAAAATTGCTGCGTAAACTACCACGTACGAGACTCCATTTTGACTAGATAATAGATGTCAACGATTGCATTCAAACAGAACCTTTAAAAGACTTGACAATTTCTGATTGAAATACCACGAGAATTCACTTTAAAGATAAAAAGAAGCTATTCTGGTCCCATCAAAATACCAAAGATTTTCTGAACCCTCTCGACTACTGAATTGTTCAACGGCGTGACTACAAACAGAGGCTCTCTTACAACAATCCCAATAGCAGTTCCCACACGTTGCACAATAATGAAATTTACTACTAAAATGCTCTTAAGGCTTTTATTCACTAGCGCTTCTATTTCAAAATTTTAACAGAAATTTCTATCGGGCAACAAGAACAATAAGAGCAATCTAAAAATCCCAAAATTACTCGCCAAGGATGATACTATCTAAACCACTAGCTAAGCAATTTAAACAAAACAAAAAATGAAATGCATAACACACAAGACCATAACAAAGAGGCTAAAATCTTTATTCTAGCAAGCCATCTTGCAAGCAATCGTTCACGCTTTCTTCTTTACAAATGCTCTTCTCCCCAAGACTCGAAGTGTCTTCAAGTAAGAGCCCAAGTGCTAACTAGAATCCTTCAAAATATGATGTATGAGACTCCGAGTATCCTCTCCCAAAGTCTTCCAAATGATGATTCCCCCAATGGTCCTCCCCCCTGAAGCCTTTTTATAGGTTTCCAAGGTAGGTAGGGAAGTTACATATTGAAAATATCTTACCTAACTTCTCTCCCAAGTAACTTGGCCAACCAATCAGAAGACTACTTGCCCAACAAGTTAGGAGGTTACTTGCCCAACAAGTTAGGTAAGTTACAACAATTTTTGGGTGGTTGCAACCACCAAAGAGATAAAAGAGGTTGACAAGTGGCCTTGGTATAAAATTAAAATACAATCTTTATGTCCCTTACAAGCTATAGTTGCAACTTACTCCATACATATATGTCCCTTTTATTTTGCTTCTTCAAATGAGATGTCAAGTTTAAAATATCAAAAATATCTCAAATATTTCTCCTAACTTCTCTCTCAAGTAATTAGACTAACCAATCAGAAGATTACTTGTCCAACAAGTTAGGAGAAGGTTAGGTGGTTAGGGAGTTAGGAAGTTATGCATAAAATGAGGAGCATTTTATGCTAACTTTAATATAATGAGGACTTTATAGGATAATCAAAATTGCAAATTTTTAATGGGCAATAATATATTTCATAACTTGGGATAATTGGTGGCAAGTCTCTAAATCAAGGCTTCACATTATAGGTATTTTAATGGTCATAATATGTATATATATACTTTGGTGCAAATGTAAGCGGCAAAGTTTGTGGCTAAAATCTTTGTCTTCCCTGGTAAAAATCGCGCATAACCGTGGGCGCCATTAGATGGTTTATATTTTTTGCTTCTTTTTTTTTTTTGCATTCCAAACCTTTGCACAAAATCGGTAGAAACTACCACGTACTTTAACCCGTTCCGGTGCTAACTCCTACGATCGCGGATTGTTGAACACCGCCACACCTGCGGAGTTTAACATACAACACCGACCCTGGCTTTTCTCCTTTGTTCTCTGCAACTCGAATTTGAAATAAGTCTGTTACAGAAATATCAGCAAAACAGCAAGCAAGAACGGATTGATAACGCGGGCCTTTCTAGCAGTTGCTAGTGCTCATGGTTGCCAAAAAAAAGATACAGCGGTTCATCATTTCCGGCGTGAATTCAAGATCCATATGGGTGCCCCACGCGGCGGAAGTTGTGCTGCCTGCAAACAAAGAAGAAACCAATGCATCCATCTGCTATTTGGCCGTGCCGTATATGTGGCCCTAGGTTATCAAATCTCCTCTGCGCGTTGTGCAAGTGTCTCTGGCAACTGCGTCGATTTAACCAGCCCACTTAGGGCGCTGATAGAACAATCTTGTTGCCGTAAATTGTGTAGAAATACAAGAGCGTAATTCTGGTTTAAGGCGGAAGAAGAAAATACTGATATTTTTGTTTCTGTTTTCTGGCCACCGCAGCCCCAAATTTTAAACAACGGCTACCCTTCTCAAAACATTTTTTTTCTGCAAATTTTCTGCCCCCTTTCTTCCTGATTGTAATCTCTTTGCCACAAAAATAAATTTCAGCAAGAAACTTCGGCTTTAGGATGGGTTTACTGTATTTCCGTGACGATTTTCTGACTTGAATTAAAACTGCTATCATTACTGCAATTTTGAGAAACAACAATGGATTTTGCTTTCATTTTTGTTTAGTTTCCTGGTGAAGCCAGATGAAATTCGAAACAGAATTAGGACTGCCCAAGTATTTTATTGCTGATCATTTCTTTCTGCCCTGAATTCAAGTTAAACCCATTTGCTCTAAAATCCCTTGTTCTCTGAATGAATTTATCTTGCGATTTACTACTGTATTCACATTCAAACCCTTCAATCTTGCACAAAGAAATCAATCGCTTTCTTCCTGCTCGTTCCGGTGAATAATGTGAATAATAAAACTCTTGATATTTTGGCACTTTATTTTCATATCCTAATAAGGCCTCAACAACATTTTATTTAATAAAGAATAACTCCCAAACATCTTCAACCAACATTCAAGCTATGTGTTTTACTTTCAAACTCTTAAACACTGATTATTCCAATTGTAAATATGATAGTCCAACTGTTCCATGAAATGGCTAAATGTGCCAACATTTCTGCCCCCTTAAAAAGAAACTTAAATAAACTTATGCAACTTCATTCCCAAACTAAAACATCTTGAAATTTCCATTGAATTTTTACATTCAAGAAGAAATCTTTTTTGAGGAAAATTCCCATTTAACATAAGGTGAGATGGGACAAAAACCTCATTCCTAGAGAAAATCAAACTGTACATAACAACTATACATTATCAAGTCCTTCAATGGACTATTCTTGGGATGGAAACTGAATTGTGAGGGTTACCCTAGTGGGAATCCTCATCTCCTTCACCTTTTCATAAGATATTTCTGATGTGATGTAGGCGGTCTTGTTATCTTCTTGTTTGGTGGAGCTCTCACCTTGATCTAGTGAAGCTTTCTCTTCAAGCTTTTCTTCATTTTCTTTTCGGGAGGAGCTCTGTTGTTCTTCTTCATTGACTCTTTCATTTTCTTCTTGAGAGGCCAAAGCTTCTCCCCATCCCCATGATGATTCTCCATGAGTTGGTGGCTCTTCTTCTTTTTCCTCATCTTTGGAACAATCTTGATATTGCCCCCAAACATTGGACTCAATATCCAAACCCCATGTAAGAAAAGAAAATTCATCAGATAGCCAAGCCATAAAAGGGCATTCCTTTGGGGCTCCACAAGATTTAGCCTTTAGATAGGCCTTCAATACATGCTCAGGGCAACATCCCATCACATATGGAATAAAAGGCTTTCTCAATGCTCTCTTAAACTCCATTAGCTCTCTCTAATCTTTACTACCAAACCTAAAATGAAAGATGATGAAATCTTAAGCAATCTAATCCTCCTTTTATAGGTGCTAAAAATTTGAACTCCCATCCAAGTGTCTTCCACCAAGCTTCATTCTTTTTAGGCATTTAAAACATTTGTCACAATCCTCTCCAAGTG
>MNCI01015850.1:315270-347531 GCA_015680685.1 Gnetum montanum | reverse complement strand
CGTGTACTTTGAGCGATCCTTACGCTCAAAGTTTGGCTTAGGCTGGGGGCCTTTTCAGGAGCCGCCGTGTCTTGACTGGTGCCGGCACCAACCGTGGTTTCAGGAGGTACCGTGGATGCCCTTTTGTTCTTAGTCTTTGTACTCTCAGTCATTACAGCTACTGNAGTGATCGTATAAGGATCGTCATTTATGTTCAACGGGTCCTTATATACGTGCAATGTTTGGTTTTCTGGACGTGTCGGGTTGCTGCTGGCTAACTTGAGTGAACCATCATTCAGCATACGTTGAATGTCGTCTTTCAACGCCCAACAATAATCCGTATCGTGACCACACAGCTGGTGGTAGTCACAGAAACGGTCCAGCCTGAAAGATCTCGGAACTGGTGGTTCGTTAGGTAAGGCTAAAGAAGGGTTCTTCAGCAGTTCACAATGACGTCTGTGACGCTTCAGAGCCTCCTTGGACACCTTCTTAGGTTGAATGTGCCCTGCCCCTAATAGTTGTTTCAGCAGTTCGGAATGCTTTACAGGTAATGTCGTGTACTTTGAGTGATCCTTACGCTCAAAGTTTGGCTTAGGCTGGGGGCCTTTTCAGGAGCTGCCGTGTCTTGACTGGTGCCGGCACCAACCGTGGTTTCAGGAGGTGCCGTGGGTGCCCTTTTGTTCTTAGTCTTTGTACTCTCAGTCATTGCAGCTACTATTGTTGTCGCTGCTTTCCCTTTGTCTTTGCTCTTATTATGTGCGTTCCTGTAGGCAACATACGCCGGGTCTTTGCTGGCCTTCGCAGCATCTTGGATGCTTCTAACTTGAGCTAAGGCCTGATGTAAAGAGTTGGGGGAAAGATAATACAGCTTTGACTTAATAAAGTCATTGACTGCTCCCTTGAATATAGCAAGTAGATGTGAATCTGCGATCGGCTCGCGGATCTCATTCAAGGTTGCATTCCAACGCTGTATGAACCTTTGGACGGGCTCGAGCGGGTCTTGTTTCACCCCCATGAGCTGATCCAAAGTGACTTCCGGTTTTAAGTTGTATTTGAAANCGAGCGGGTCTTGTTTCACCCCCATGAGCTGATCCAAAGTGACTTCTGGTTTTAAGTTGTATTTGAAACGGGTCACAAATTGGGTTAGCAGCTCCTCCAGGGTTGAGATGGAAGAGCATGGGAGGGCTCGGTACCAATCCAAAGCTTTCCCTGTTAAAGACATTGCAAAGACTCGGATGATGGTGTGTGGCCACTGTTGCAACAACAAGGACTCAGACCTGAACGTGACCAAGTGAGCATTGGGATCTCCCTCTCCATTGTACTTGGTGAAATGAGGTAGGGACATCCCCGGCGGCAACGACAACATAGGGACTGCTGGACTAATCGGATCATCCTGATAAAAATCTATGATCTGAATGGTATCAGAGCCAGCGGCTTTGAGGCGTCGAACCTCCTCAGTGAGAGTCTGTATAAGCTGGAAGGCCTGGTCCAGACCTGTTGATGGAGGTGTCTGTGCAGAAGGCCTAGGAGGTTGGACCGGGAGGGTGGCGCCAGGAAATGGAAACGAAGGAAGAGGTTAACTGGCTGCTTGTGGGGCGGGGATCCCAGCAGGCAGGGGAGCCTGTGAAGACCACCACCCGCTGGTTTGCACAGAGGGGTTAGCCGTCGCCTGTTGCACGAGATAAGGATGAGGATACTGCGATACCGCCTGTGGAACATACGTTGCGGGTGCAACCAGGGGTTGCACGCCATACACCACAGATTGGGTATGTTGCGTCGCCGGGTTGGCCCACTGACCTGTGGTAGGCTGTTGGGCGTAAGTTTGTGGCTGAACGGCTGCGGTAATCTGTTGAATTGGAGGGGGTGGAAGCGACAAGGTCTGCACCGGGCGTGTTGCGGATATGTTGTGAGGTTGTATCTGAGGGATGAAATGGGGCGCAACGGTCGCCGGGAGCACCACTGGGATGCTAAGTACCCACGGTGACGAAACTGCCCCCATGTTATTATGGGGTATTTGTACTTGCAGCCCAGACGGCTGCGCAGTGGCCTGCGGAAGGGCAGGGATATGCATCTGTGTCATCATGGCTGTGTTAAGAGAGGCAGCCTCTCCGTTGAAGGGAAATAGGGGATTTACGTACGTATGGGGGATCAGAGTATGGAACAAATGTTTCGACTGGGCTGCCATTTCGTCCTCCTCCTCTTCCCCATTCTGGGGTTTAGCCATAACCTGTGCAGCCTGGCTCTTGGCCATGAACAATTGTGTGATGAGTTCATGTTGATGTTCGGTCAAGGGAATAATGTCATAAGCTGTTGGTTTAAAATCATGGCCCCCTCGGTGTACCACCTCAAAGTTTCATTTCGCTTCGAGTTCGGCTCAGCTGAGAGCCAANGCAGGGGCCATGGCGGTTGTGGTCGTGTACAAGGAATCCATTAAGCGATGAGATTAACGATAACTGGTAATCGGATCTAAGAAATGGCTAGCAATAAGATCACAAATAGGCTTTCTACCCTGTAGGATTCCAAAGGAATCGTTGCTGAGACCGATCTACACCACACGACTTATTGTAAGCTTCCGTGGAGGTATTACGTTTACGATTTTGGGTATAGATCGCTAACAGGGCTACCCGAATAAGGCGGATTGGAACCTAAGAGCCCTCCTTCTAGCACTAGAAAACTGTAACGATGAAAAACATCGGCAGCTGGAAAATACCAAACAAAATTCCACGTACACAGTTTTAACCACGGATCCGTGCGAGGGCTATGCTGGAAAAACGAACCCACAGCATCCTGAACGATCTTGTCGATCAGAAAGGGACTTACTAATCAGTAAATCGATGAAGAGTATGAATATTTCATGGAGCGATCTAATTCGAGGAATCGCAAAACAAGGGGAAAATAACGTAGATGAATCGCAACGATGATAACGTTAAACGCGGTAAGAGGAGGCTAGCACAAGAGAAACACGTAGTTTCAAGATCTACACTTTGACTTGAAAAATGTATATTTTGTATACCACGTTACAGTGGGAAGACCCCGATTACTTGATGTGAAGCAAGCACAAAAAAATAAGAAAATTGTCCAAACAGAAGTCCGATCTACGTCGTGGGCTAAAGCCGGGATGCAAGGAAGGTCAAGCTCTGACGTCTACCGATCAACTGTTTCCGACCAATAGAGTCTTCCCCAGCAGAACGATTACTCCTGTTGCCGGTGCTCAAAGTGAACTATGCTCTGTTTCTGCCGGAAGGTGATGCTGTCAACAATTGCCAAAGCGCTGCTCTCTGTATCTCTGCTCAAAAGTGATAAGGGCTCCAATGCTCAGAAAAATGCCTTTGCTTCTTTGATTTTCCAGCCTCCGTATCTTTGTCAACTGGGGTATTTATAGGTTGTGACGCCCTATAGAAAAGGCGCAACCCTGATGACGTGTGTCTCGAATGTTTTGGGTACTGTTGCTCTGACCATTTTTGTGTCAAACTTTGTGACTACGCACAATACGCTTATTTGCGTATCGTGCGTGTGAAGAACAGATGTGCGTCTGGCATGTTTCAACTGTCTTTGGGTTATGTTACGCTTATTCACGCTGCGTTGCGTACACGAGCGTAACATAACATGGAAACAATAGATTCAAGATGTTTTACGCTCGCTTACACAGTCACGCGTAATAAAGCGTAAATGACGTCTAGCTTCTCGACGCAATACGCTGTGATATGCTACGTTGCGTGATGAGAGTATGATGAGCAATCGCACTTTCTTAGACTTTGCCTTTGACCGTTTTGGAGCTCATTACGCTACCATGCATAACAAAGCATAAACCTGGCCTTGAACAAAAGACTTAGCAAAATATACGAAAATTCGCATATTACACTGCTCAAGCTTCTCCCTATGTCAAAGTAACTAGCCTTCTGATGCCGGACTATGTTTAAACAGAATCACGCTAAGCGCCATTACGCTACGTCACGTGATATAGCGTAAACAGAAAAAGCATAGAAAGATTAGGAATCTGCACAGGAAGTCGAAGACTTGATGCTATGCGCCTCTTTGTGTTGCTCTGTCTTAGTCTCCCTTCTGGAATTTTGACATGCACCCTTGCCTGAATTGCGAATGTTTGCCTGAGGCTGACTCGCAATTTTCACGGTATTTCATTAGCAGCTTCAACTGACTTCGTGCAATAGTTAACAACAACAATTATGTAGGAATTTTTGTTAGACATGGGGTTGATGGATGGGCCTCATGAAGTTAATGCTCCAAGTATAGAAAGGCTCTAGTGGCTGAATCCACTATTGTGATCCTTCCATTCATGTAGTCATCCCTCCATCTCATTGGCTTCTATTAGATGAACAAAAGAAGTGATGAGCATCCCTAAATATCATTGGACAATAATACATTGTCATCAGGATTTTAATGGTCATCCTCCTTCTAGCATAGTGGCTTTCATAAGGGCCTTCATGAGCATCCTAGAGGACTTGAAGTTAATTTGTATCAGGTACACACCATCGCACTAGGCCATCAACACAACTCTTGTAGAGGTTGACTTTGATTTCCATAAAATGTTTGGCCTGGTGAAGAAACTATTGTTTCTTTAGGCTATCCCATTCATGTGGCATCTCTTGAGTGAGTACTAGGAGAGGATGTAAGCATACCAATTGGAATCTTTGGGATTTTGAATATCAATAGCATTGGTAGAGAGAATTTCATCTGGAAACTAATCAAATAATGATCCTTCCTCCTCTTTGCTTTCTCATTGTAATTGAGACAAGTGATTAGTGAGCACATTCTTGGTCCCCTTTCCATCTATCATTATAAGATAAAATTCCTAAAGAATCACTAGTCACCATACGACATGGGGGCTCATCATTGGTTTATTCATGAGCATCCAAATGGCAATTTGGTTGTTGTGCACAAAAAATTGGTATCTAAGCACATAGAACCTGAAATTTTCTAAGGCATACATCATTGCCATGAGCTTCTTTTTAGTTGTGGTGTAGTTCAGTTGTGTACCAATAATGCTTATACTTGAACAATGAATGTAATATGGACATTTTTTATCATTGAATTGTGTAAGCATGATCCCCAAGGTGTAATTGGATGCATCGATCATGATATCAAATGACCTGGACTAGTAATGTGCCCATAGAATTGGGGTTTCTATGAGTTTTAATTTTAACTTTTGAAATGCACTCTTGCAATCCTTGGTCTAGGTGAATGGTGCATCCTTCTTTGTAAGTTTCACTAATGGTTTAGCAATTTTCTAGAAGGTTTTGATGAAGTACCTATAATAAACTATGTGTCCAAGGAATGACCTTACTTCTTTCACCATTTTAGGTTACCTAGTTATTCCTTGGATAACCCATACTTTCTCTAGGTCCATGTTGACCCCTTTGTTGGAAATTCTATGCCCCATGATAATGCCTTCTTAGACCATCAAATGGTTCTTTTGCCAATTGAACCTCAAATCGGTCTTTACACATCTTTGAAGTACTTACTCAAGGCAATCCAAGGCTTTCTCAAATGTTGTCCCATAGGTAGAGAAGTGATCCATGAAGAGTTCTACCCTAGTACTAATATGTTGTTGAAAAATGTTGAGGACCAATAATTGGAGTGTGGTAGGGGCATTACGTAGGCCAAAGAGCATCTTTTTGTATGCAAAATTCATCTAGGGATTTGTAAATGTAGTCTTGGCTTGGTTCTCTAGAGCTATCTTGATTTGGCTATAGCCACTATAACTATCCAAAAAGCTGTAATAATAATGCCCTACTATAGTGTCTAACACCTAGTTCACAAATGACAATGGAAAATGATCCTTGTATATCACCATGTTCAATAGCCAAAATCCTATGTAGACTCTCCATTTTTCTTCTTTCTTTGGAATAATAATGAGTGAACTAACCCACTCACTATCCAAAATTGGGTAGATGAACCCAGCTTTGAAGAGTTGCTCAATCTCCTCCTTGATAATCTGCTTGAGTTTTGGATTCAATTATCACTGTGGTTGCCTCTTTGGGTTGATGAAGGAGTCTGTGTAGATTTGATGTTGGCATATCCAAGGATCTATCCTTATAAGCTCATGATATGATTTGTAGCGGCCAAAAACATCAGTGGCTAGAGCACCGAGAGGTTATCGGGCATATAGCTAACCTTGGATCCACGTGAGGGCAGTGCTAGAGCTAACAAAAATGGGGCACCTAGAACAGTTTGGTTGATTAGATAGGAACTTAGTCAGTGTACAATAACCTTTTGTTAACGTTTTTTTAATATGTCATGCAAGGAGATTCATGCGAAGAAAATGTAGCATATAGAATGGTGAAAGCATATAGCAGAACAATAAATGTAAATTGATGCACAATAATGCAAAACATATGTGATAGAAAAATGAAATGAAGTGGGCTTGAGTAAGAGAGTGCACCATCCCAAGATCAGGGGATTTTATCTTTGTTTGACTGAAGGTGTACAACTAATGCATAGTGTGGATAGACATAGCTTACAATGGAATAGTATGGTCACAACTCCTCATCTACTACCAATGGCCTGCTACTAGGAACTGATGAGCCGGTGCTTGCTAGGCTAGGAAAGTGCTGCTGCTGGGGTTTGTTGTTCATTAGCCTTTAGCTTGCAAATCTCTTTGCTAAAGCCAATCACTAGAAAGCCAAACACCAAAATGCCAATCGCAAGAAAGCTAAGTTTAAAGGCCAATCTTCGAAGCCAACCCTTTGAACGTTGTTCGCTGGGATATTTATAGAGCCAGAAGTGGGAGAGAGATGTGGTTTGGATGCCACGTGTCCTAGGTCCCACAGGGTGAATGTGCAATACTACTGTGTAGTGCTACGCTACAGGGTTACACCAGCATGCTATGCTACGATGTAACGCTGAACATGAAACTTGCTATGTTGTGACCATACCATTCAAGCTGTAGGTGCCAGGATCTAGAGAACTACCATGTTTTTACAAAGAATGCCAATAATGAATGCAAAGTGGAGCTTGTGCTCTAGGACTACATCTTCCCTACTCTTGTGAGTAGGGTCAAGCATAGGGACAACTTTGGGAATTAACAAGGGGTGTGAAAAACAAAGCAAACTTGATGATCTTGTTTGTTGAAGAGATGCCAGGGTAGAAATGATCATTGCCAACAAGTTTTGGAGCTAACCGGAGATGTCCTGATGCTTCCACATGAGTGTTATGCTATCTATGTTGCCCAGCATATTGGCATAGCGTAAACACCCGCACACTACGCTATGCTACGCTATGTAGCGTAGTCGCTAGTTTTGAGACAAATCTTACTTGAAAGCCAAAAATACCTCTTTGAGGCTTGGCTAGGCAAGCAACTGCAACCTCGCTTTTCATGCTGAAAGGTTTTGGGATCTGCGAAGTTCATCCTTGGGATACTTTTGGGCTTTGTGTCCTTGCTACGCTGTGTAGCATAGCACAACGTAGCAGCCAATGTGACATGAATCCTTGCTAGATCTGCAATGCTTTGTCAAGAAACTTTGCTTGGGGCCTGAGGGTGGAGTGAGATAGGTGGCCTTAGAGGTCGAAGCATGATCAAGTGCAATTCTTTTGCTAGGGGAGCTTAGTAGAGGATCTTTATGTGTTCTTTCCTTGCTATGCTATGTTACGCTATGTAGCATAACATAGCATAGCCCTCAGTTTAGCTTGCATTCTAACTCAGCTTGCAAACATGTTGTCATAGAATGTTAGTCATGTCTTGGCGTGGTTGCAGAGTAAGCATGTTTGATGGTTAAGGCACGTGCAATTATGTTTATTTCATCAAAATAGTCTGGCAGAAGCATTGTCCCAGCAAAACCTTGCTATACTGTGTAGCGTAGCCTAGTGCAGCACTCAAATGAAGATGATTTTTGATGAAATTTACCACATTTTTTCTACGTCATGTTGCTCATGCATCAGGGATGAAGTGGGGAAGATACCTTGTAGGGTTGAGTCATTGTCAATTGCATCTTTGGTGCCTGATCAGTCTTCTCAAGGCCTACTATGTTGTGCAGTGTAGCACGTTCCTACGGTTAGAAAACTTGCCAAACTATTTAGTCCATCCTAAACACCTTCGACAGCTCCTCGCATGGTCTCTAGGTAGACCGTAAGCCTGGTCAAGTGTCAAGCTAGGCAAGCTAGAGGATGTAGCAAGCCTGTTAGCCCGGGAGATAGAAAATTTGCTAGATTGTTCGGTCTACCCCTAGTGCCTCTTTCATGCAAAGTGGCATCATGGCTAGGTGCTGCATTGACTGTGTTATAGAGGGTGGTAGGTAGGCTCAAAAGAAACTATTGAGGCATTAGGACTTCCGGGGTACCACATTGTTTACACAGTTTGGCATAACACCACGCTCGTAGAGATCCTTGCCCAAATTTCATGACTGTGTTGAATCATGAGAGTCCTGAAATTTATGGTGTTTCAATGACCCCTCTTTGTTGACATCTAGAGGATTTTCCTAAGAGAAGTTAATAAAGAATGCGAAACACCATGAAGAACAGGATCCCAACATCGCTCTTCAGTGCCCGCTTGGATGACACTTCGCTAAGCTTTGAGAGTACTTGGGGGGTGATGTAGGATAGGGGGCAAGGGATAGATTTGAGAAAGTAGGGTAAGGGAAGAAAGAGTGTAGAATGCGACATCATGAAAAACTATTGCCATAGTGTGACCCCTCATCAAAATGATTATGAGGAAGTTAGCACACATGGGTGTCTTTCTTTTTGGCCCTTGACCTCTCACCAGAGTTCTTAAAGATGGTTGATTTGTAGTTGGAATGATTACAAAGCAGCTTTTGTGCCATTTGTTTTAGGCACTTGTCTACAGAGGATTTCCATGGGATGAGTTGCATTATGTCCATCATGGGCTTGATGGTTGGGCATGTGAAAGGGATTTATGTGCATTGGGAAAGCTTGTGAAGAGGATAGGGGAAATTGCAAGTATAGGAAATGGAGATTAAGTTGGTTGAAGGGAGGGTATGCACTCTTAAGTAGCTAGGCTAATCGAAGAGGGTACTTTGGAGCAATGTAGTGCCTTACTCTCATGGTGAAACACGTCCCTGAATGATGCCATCTTGGCTTTTATCCTACAAACACAATAGAGAGAAAACTAGAAAAAACGATCATGAAGTGAAGTGAGGGCAAAGTCTAGCTTTCTTGGAACACTGCTAGGGTGGCAAGTGTCATGTCTGACGTGTGTGATGTCCAAAGCAGGAAGGCCAGCATAAGTTCCAGTAGCGGTAGGCCAGAAAGTTAGCACTAAAGAGGCTAGGAATGATGATGATGTAGGTGCTCAGGAATCCCTACCAAAGATAAATATCATGCAACGAGTTTCAAGGTGAGAAGCCTATAAACTGAATACTTTTTTGAACTTTGATGGTGGTGAGGGCTGGAGGATGGAAACCTTTTGGCTAGGCTAGAATAGTGCTGGGACTTCAACAGCAAGTGATGATGGCAAGAGCTACTACTAGGATGATCGGCTATGGTAGCGGTAGCTCCGAAAGGTTAGCAAGATGTCAAATAACATCTCTAAAAGATTAGTAAGATGCCAGGGGCAATGATGCTGCATGTGTTTCAGAGGGTTTTTTCTTGGTGATGTGAACTTCATTCTGGAACTACAACATCCCATCCCATGTTTTTTGAGAAGCTTGCAAGTGTGCACGCTTGCTTGTTTACAATGTCACATGTGTGACCTGGGAGGCATTACATTGCGAACCCAGTTTAAGGTCTTGGTAGATCGTCGAATGTGCTGGTTTAAGGTCCCAACAGATCAATGTGCTAGTTTAAGATTCTAGCAGACCGTTGTGGTAGTTTAACATCATAGCAGATGGTGGATGGCCAGTTTAAGGTTGTAGTGGACCATGCTATGGGTGCTAATTTTATGTCATGGCTCAAAGATATGTTGTGCTAGTTTAACGTCATAGCAGATGTGCTGTACTACTTTGTAGTCATAGTGGACTATTTGTGCTAGTTTTACATTATAGCAGATGTTCTGCTTACCTTGCTTCACATCTGGTGTAGTCCTATGTGTCAAACATAGTATGGATTGAGGTACAAGTGGTTGAAGGGATTTTCAAACTCGTTGCCATCTACGTCAGCTAGTTTGAATGCCCCATTTTCATAGGCTTTTGTAACTATGAAAGGGCCTTCTCAATTGGCTGAGAATTTGCTTACAGGCTCATGAACAACCTTTAGGACTAGGTCCCCCTTTTCGATTAGTTGTTGATGTAAGTTGCAGTGATGCTTCCACCTTTGCTTATCTTGGTACCATTCGATGAGGCCAAGTGTTTGGGCATGCTCCTCCTCCATGGAGTCAAGATCAATGATCCTTGACTCATTGTTTTGAGCCTCATCTATGACATTCAGAAGGATCATTCAAAGTGATGGAACCTATAATTCAAGAGGTAACACCACTTCAAATCCGTAAACAAGACTGTATGGAGTCTTACCTGTAGCTGTTTTGCATGTCATACGGTAAGCCCACAGTATGTAGAGGATTTTCTTGTGCCATCACCTCTTACTGTTGTTAAGAATATTTTTCAAAAGGTTGATAATGGATTTGTTTGTAGCTTTTGCTTGGCCATTTTCCTGGGCATAATATGGCAATGAAAAAAATGTTTGATGCCAAGGTTTTCACAAAAGCTTTGGTTTCTGTGCTACTGAACTACAGCCTGTTATTAGTGACAATAGTCATAGGAAGGTTAAACCTTGTAATTATGTTATCCGGAATGAAGTGGAAAACCTATTGGGATGTGGTATTTCTGAGGGGAATAGCTTCTACCCACTTTGCAAAGTATTTGGTTGTAGTAATAATGAAGCTATGCCTGTAGAAGACTTAGGTGTGATGGGTCCTATGATATCTAGTCTCCAACATTGGAAAGGCCATGTAATTTGTGTTGTATGCAATTTAGTAGGCAAAACGTGTATGAGGTTCCCATGGCGTTGACACACATCGCATGTTCTAACCTTGGCAATGCAATCACATTCTATGCAGGGCCAATAGTAGCTAAGCATCTGATTTTTATTGCCATAGCCCTGGGAGCTATGTGTACTCCACACAATCCCTCATGAACTTGATCCACAATTTTTTGTGCTTCTTCCCCACTAACAAAAGCTAGCAATATCCTATCATAGGAGCATTTGCATAAACTATTATCTCCTATGAGGACATATTGTCAGGCTCATTTACGTATTGCATCTTTTTGGGTAGATCTCAAGTGGTGTAGGAGTTCGCCTTACTGGAGATATGCTTTAATGTTATCATACCATTCTTGAGTATGAATTGTACTTATAGAAGTGATGTGTGCTACTTGAGTGATAACATCGGTGCATTCTATTATTGAAGAGGGCAAGGTAGCGAACATGTGTAATGGAAAATTTAAGGCTAACATAGCTAGTGCATCAGCTACAATGTTTTTGTTACGGGGTACATGTTGGATGTCTAACGCTGCAAACTGATTTAGTAGACTTTTGGCTAAATCGCAATAAGGTTGCAAATGTGGAGCCTTGCAAGCATAAAATTTAGTAATTTGGTTAATAATTAGTTGTGAGTCACCTTGGATTGCTAAGTGTTGGATGTTCAACTCTTGAGCTGCTAGAAGGCCCCTAAGGAGTCCTTTGTACTTGGTTATATTGTTTGTGCAAAGAAATGTAAAATGATATGCAAAGGGTCAAATTTCCCTAGAGGAAAATGTAAGGATAGTGGTGGCGCTACCACCTCATGTAGTTGAAGCCCCGTTGAAATGTAGACTGGCCTTGAAATCCGATGATACAAGACTTATGCTATTGACATGCTCATCTGGAAACTCAGTTTCTATTATTGCTTGGCCATTAATGGGTGAAGTCATAAGTTGTGTGGCTATTGCTTGACCCTTTGTGGATGATTGTGCCATAAAATGTAGGTTGAACTTTGCAGTTATGGATTTCCATCGGGCTATTCTACTGCTCTCGTATAAGTTGGTTGTAATAGCTCGAAGTATGTTTCTTTTGCATCTAATGTTGACTTTACTGCAAAATAGGTAATGTCTTCACTTTTTAAGTGCAAATACTAGGGCAAGACAATTCTTCTCTACCTTGTTGTACTTTGCTTTGTGAACTATCAATGCATGACATAAGTAGTAGATTGGGATCTTAGACCTGTCATCTCTCTTTGGACATAGCGGTGTAGCAATAGATGTGTCTGAGGTGGCAAGATAAATGTTAAAAGGCCTATTCCTCTGTGGAGGGTAAATAGTGGGAAGGTGTAAAAGCTCTTCCTTTAGATTATTAAAGGCCTTTTGACATTGATTTGTCTACTCAAAGTTGATTCCCTTCTTAAGTAGGTGTTGCATCAGGTGTAGTTTTTCTATCAACCTAGTAATGAATCTCCTTATGAATTTCCTTGTAGCCCACGCAACTCCTTAAAGTTTGTAGGTGACGCTAAGTTAACAATAGCTTTAACTTTATCAAGGTCTACACGTATCCCCGTTTCCAACACTACAAAGCCTAGCATGCACTCGATTTTAGCTTCGAAAATACATTTTCTAGGGTTGAGGTGTAGGTCATGACTATGACAATGTTGAAGGACTATGTTTAGATTGTTGGGATGATCAGTAGCTTCCTTAGACTTAACCGCTATGTCATCAACGTAATCGTTTAATCTTTCCAAGAGGTAATTGCTAAAGATGCATGTCATTGCTCGTTGATATGTTGCTCCAGCATTTTTTAGCCTAAAGGACATCATTGTGTAACAAAAAGTTCCCCAAGGGGTCATAAAGGTAGTTGCCAATTGATGCTATGGGTTTATACGAATGTGGTTATAACTTGAGAAACCATCCATGAAGGATAGTAAGGCATGACCAACCGTAGTATCGATAAGTTGATCAATACTAGGCAATGGAAAGTTGTCCTTAATTTTTTCCATGTTTAAATCCTAGAAGTTTATACAAATTCATATACTCCTAGTCTTCTTGGGTGTGACTACAATGTTTGAGACCTAATCCGAGTAATCAACTACTCAAATGAAACCACCTTGATAAAGTTTGGTAATTTCATTACGTATAGCTAAGGCAATCTCTGGTTTACTTTTGGTAGCTTTTTGTTTAACTGCCTTGACATGTGAATCTAGGATAATATTGTGTTGTATGAGCCATGGGTCCAGGCTCAACATGTCTTCATATGACCACGCAGACACTTTGACATTGTCATTAAGAACTTTTGAGATGTTTTGTTGCACCTGTGGCTCTAGTAAGGAGCTAACTTTTAGTGTTTTCACCTCATCTCTAGACATAGTCACAGGGATTTCAATGAGGGGGTCCTCGGTTACATCACCAGCCTCTAGGTCTAAGGCTTGGACTAGATGTTCAAGTAGTCTAGAGATGTTTCCAAGGTTGCTACGTCGATATCATGAATGGGTGGTTCCAAGTCTATTGATTCTAAGCTTAAGTATCTTGTAAGCTTGCCATGAGGTCTTGTTAGGACAAGGGGCAAGTGAAGACCGCCCTGCATAGCCACTTTCGAAGCACTCCTATGAAATAAGAAAAAAAAAAACAAATGTCAAGAGTGGTACTTGTTTAATAGAGTAACATGCAATGAAATGTATGGAAGGTAATCATGCGATAGAACATAATTGCCAGTTTAAGGTCTTAGCGGACTACAACCATGCAAATTTTTTTAGTATTACCAGTTTAAGATTATAGCGGACTATAACCATGTAACGTTGTAAGTTGGAATTGCTAGTATAATGTCTTAGTGGACTGTTACTAGGTTTGAAATGTAAAGGAAATGCTGAAATTGCCAGTTTAAGGTCATAGTGGATCATAACTGTGTAAGTCAAAATTTATAGTTTAAGGTCTTAGCAGATCGTAACTGTGTAAGTCAAAATTGCTAGTTTAAGGTCTTAGTAGACCATCACTACGCTTACATTATAAAGGAATGAAGTGAACATGTTAGTGTGTCTATGTGCTACGCTGCAACTATTTGTTACACTATAGTAGACCCATGCTACGCTATAGGGGATAGGGATATTCACTGCTATGCTATAGTAGATAGGGGTGGCTTGTGTCACACATGGGATGGGAAACATTCCATGTTACATGTGGGAGATGGAAAGTAATAGGTATTTTAGTTACGTAGGCTATAAATAGGGGGTTATCCCAGGGTAATCCTATTACTTTCACTGCCAAAGCTAACACCTAGAGCATAGCACCATTTTAGTTGAGAGATAGCGTAGCGATCGTAGCATAGTGGTTGATACACCCAAGTTTGTGAGTAAGATAATGGCATGTAAGAGCGAACGTAGGCATCAGGGGCTTGCCAACCTAGACGAAGGGGAGCACACCCTACAACATCTTCCCAAGGCACTCATTGAGGAGTAGTAAGAAACCCCATTCACCTGGTAAGTTACTATGCTACCCTTATTTACGTTGAGTTAAATTGTTATTGTTGTCACTGTTTTGATGTCACGGTCACTATTGTTGTTACGCTGCAACTGTTGTTATTACTCTGCTACGACTTTGGCTACTACGTCGTGGCTATTGCCACTTTGGTCACAATGACCATGGCGATTGCTACACTATAGCTGTGTGCAACGCTATCCCAACCACCATTGTTGGGAATGGCTAATGCGCCATTGCAGGGGTTTGGGCAGTTTTGGCATAATGCACATTCAGTGTAGCATAGCACCAATGGAGGGCATTTTGGCCTACAAAATTTTAAGGCAATGTAGCACATGCCCAGTGTAGCGTAGCACATGCAAGGGGGATTTTATTTCTATTTGTATTTTACTTAGCTACATTTAATGTGGTGGGGTAGGGTCGGGGCAATAGGAATACTATATGTATTTTTTTGTGTGTGTCATTTTTGTCATTGTGATGGAAGGACTGTTACATTTTTGGTGTTCTGTCATGCTATGCTGCTATGTTGGCAGACCTGTTAGACTGCTACGTTGGTGGGCCAGTCACGTTGCTACGCTGGTAGGCTTGCTATGCTGTTAAGGCCATTGTGTTGCTACGTTGTTAAAGTGTTTTTCCTGCTATGTTGTCATGCTTATTATATTGCTATACCTATCATACTTGTTATGTTGTCACGCTTGTTACATTATTGCGTCTGTCATACTTGCCACTTTGCTATGCTGCATGGGGTGTGGTCATCCCACTACACTATGTGTAACGCAGCTATTGCTCTAAAGTGTATCTCCTACGCTACGTTGCATAGGGTGTGCCTACTACACTACGTTATGTAGGGTGTACCCACTACACTATGCTATGCAGGGCATACCCGCTACCCTACATTGTGTAGGGTGTAGCTGTTACGCTACCTTGTGCAGGGTGTGCTTGTAATGATATGCTATGCAGGGCATACCTGCTACGCTATGTTGTGCAGGGTGTGCTTGTAATGCTATGCTATGCAGGGAACACCCACTACGCTACGTTGTGTAGGGTGTGCTTGCAATGTTACGTTGTGCAGGGTGTGCATGTAATGTTTGGTTCTATTTTACCATGTTGGTGCTTACTATTTCATGCCTAAGGGAAAACTTGTAGATCAAGGGTTATGCTACGCTACTCAGTAATCATCACTTGAACACTGTACTAATGCTTTTTTGCTCTGTGGTGTAGGGTCATGTTAAAACTCGTCCTGATTGTGCTTGAGCTAGTGGGAGTCCTGTGCTGCCTGAGTGCATCCATGGCCAATGTCCCACCTTCCCATACACAGGTAGGGGATTAGACAGTCTGGTTCTGGGAAGGTGCTCAGGAATTCCTAGAGTTCCTCCTTCACGATTTCAGTGTGATCATGTGGTCACACTTATTGGTTTAAACAATTGCTATACTTGCTAAAACATTGTTGCTTGGGGCAAATCGGGGTATTTTGAAGTTTATGGCTAATGGGTTGATTGAAGGAAAAGGGAAAGAAGGCTCAAACTGACATCCAAGAGGCTTGAGACTCTTGTGTTGAATTTGGGACATGCCCAAATTTAAATGTTATCATTAATAGAACATGTTGTTTATCGCCCGTCACATGGGCACATGCTTCTAGAACCCACCTAGAATCGTTTATTATGCCAGCGAGTGAGTCCTATGAAGATGCTTTAAACATGTTGTATCATTTGTCTTATGCTAGTCAAAATGCTTACTGTACTTTGTGTGTTACCAAGTTTTATATTAAGAAAGATGGTCTTAACGGTAACGAGGGGATGTTGGCATTGGCCTAAACAACTTTGCAAGAGTTCTCTTCTACCAGGAATGTATGTGCTAGCATCATAGAACAACTTGGGCTTGATTTCAAAACGTATCCAACTAAGTATGTTAAGTTCTTTGTAAAATGTGAAGAACTTGGTTGGTTGAATAATGAATGGGCATCTCGCTGATCGCTTACCGTAGAAGACGTTCTGGGGAAAATTCCACCATTTCCTATGCCATTTAGGCCTGGTGTGTTAAATTATGCATTTGTTCATCGTGTGTTCAAGTGATGATTTTGCTTTTTCTTTCTTGCTAATTTCTATCACTGATAATTGTAGTAGCAAGTGAATCCCAAGAGGTTACAATAATCACCTATGGACATGATGAAACAAACCTCTTCTTCAAGTATGGGGAGGTGGACGAGATGCAACGCTGGCTTTGCAATGGGGTCCCAATCACCCTATTTCACAATGAGTGTCCCAACTGTAGAAATGCTTTCCCTAGTTGATTCCTTTTTCAAAACGGTTGATCGCTTCTGCACATGGGTTCATAATGTGTGGGTGGTATTTGAGATTAATGACAAACTTTTTGCAGATCTTTTCAGTGTTCCCTATGATGGCCTACATGTAGGGGAAAAGACTAGTAAGGATGTCAACCATCAAGGGGACATAGAGGAATGGCTAGGGATAAGCAAGGACCGAAAGGGAATTTATATGCATAAGGTCAGCCTAGGGGTGTCCCAAAAGGTTTACCCTGTCTTTCGGGCCTGTGCCTTTCCCAAGCTACACTACCAAGAGAAAATCCTTTGAGTAGTGTAGGCTTGGATCATGAGGGATGTTATGGAAGAAGGGACCTATTACAATTGGGCCAAGTACCTTTCCAAAGGCTTGCGAGCTAAAATGGTCAAGCTGCGTGAGAAGCTTGATGCCCATTTCAATGTACACTATGCCTTCATCATATTCTGCCTATGATGGTCTATGTAATTCTTGGTGATCCATGAGAATGACACTTGGGTGCAGCAAGATCGCACCCAGATATCCAAGCCGTGGATTTGCCAAGTGTTCCGTACCACCCAATCCTAAGACCCCCATGAGCTATTGGGGAATCTCTTTCGATAATGATGAAGGATTAGGTGGGGCGTACCTTTCTTGCCCTAGACAGCATTGGAGAGGTGCCTCCCAGTACCATAGGCAATGTGATAAGGGGGGTGCATCTCATTGCTAAAATTGTAAAAACTAGGTTGCAACGCAAAAAGTCTCATCTTGTGGAAGAATCTCCCCATACTAATAAAGAGAGGGGGAGAAAGTTACGAATCAAGGTTCGTAAAGTAAAACCCACAGTTGGTAAGTATGTCTAATTATTTTTTTAGTTAGCTCCTAATTTTATGTTAGGCTAGCCTGCTTATCTTAGATGTGTTTAATAGAAGAAGAAGAAGAAGAAGTTTTGGCCCCTAAAGTAGGGGCCCCCACTGTAGAGGAAGAAGAGGCCCCTGCCATAGAGGAAGAGGCCCCTGCTACCGATGACCCTTTTGCAGATTGTGCCCCAGTACCTGAGGGGCATATTCTGGTTGAATATGCCATCACATTGTTGACTCAACTAGAAGGGGAAGGGCTACAATTTGATGCTGGTGAGTTTGATCGCTTGCTTAATAGTGTGTTGATGGGTGATCCCCCCACTATCACCCTTGAGGGTTTGCTGGGTGGGAGCTTTGCATTGTCATTTATGTGCTTTTCAATTTTTTTTTCCTCCCATTTGTCATTGCTAATGTGTTTTTTTGTGCAGTGGACACCACTATTAAGGCCCCTGACTCTTCTTCCTTGATCCACCTCCAACCATGGACTAAGACCCATGATAAATTTACTTTTATGGAGGAGGTGGTGGATGACATGATTGATTGCTTAAGGCATATCAATATTGAGATAGACATGCTTAAATTAGAATGTTAGGCTCTCCAAGTTATTGCATTTATTTTTCATCATTGCATGACTAACACTCTCTCATGTGTGATTGACTGTCTCTCGTCTCAAGTGGGACCTAAGAAAGGCGGTCAAGACTAATGTAGTGCCTGTACTCTCATAAGAAATGACCAATGTTCCTCATGATGTCTACAAGGAAACGAGCAAATGTGCACTCTACTCAACACGATCATTGTGGGAATGCAGGCATGTCAACGAGGACCTTTGGAAGAGGGTAAAAAAGCTTGAGAAAGAGAAGGCCAGCCAAGCGGTAGAGTTTAAGGATCTATGGTCTAGAAATGAATTTTTATTGGCCCATGATGCTCCCGATGGCACTTGGCATATGGCCATAATTGACTATGCAAGATACGAGTTAGCCATATGTAGTAAAAATGAAGCCACTTGGGAGATCATAGAGCAATGCTTGCAGATGGACTTATTGGCCTAGAAGAATCAAGACTGGAAGGATTACAATGTCAAAGTCTACGAATGGGGGCAAGTACAAAAGAACCATAAGCACAAGTACAAAATGGAATATGTTGCCTACCGTTGACAATATCGGGATGCTTCTGTTGAGTTGCATACCCATAAAATATTTCTCGGTATCATTGGTGCTACTAAGGCCAATGAAAAGTTCATGTAATAGGTAGTGGTTAGTGAGTCTCCTAAAAGGGAAATGACTTTACCCATTGGGGAGACCACCACTACCACCTTCTCTCTCGGGCCACCCAAATGGATAGCTATGGAGAAAGGGAAAGTTGCGACAACTGTTGATCTGGGGAAGGAGGATTGGGCCAGTTTACCTAAGGAGGAGATCCTACAATGTCTTGCAGTTGGCATGGATAAGATACCCTCTAAGATGGATGCAGGCTCGTCTCAGGTTAGTCATTCTTTATTATGTGACAATTTATTTTATGAGAGCCTTGTTGTAGTTTGATTTATTACTTCATTTTGTTTTATACAAGATCCAAATGAAGGCATAGGACCTAGTGGAACAAGAAATGGGAATGCTGACGAAGACTTATAGTGTGGAGGCCAAAGATTTTATTTTTGTTTTTGCATTTTACTTTTCTGTAAACATTATTATATGGACTAAAATTTAATGAAGAACATAATGTGAAATAATTATTTTATTCTATTTTGGCTAATTAATTTTTAACTTTTTAATTAATTTAATTAGTTTTTTTTACTAATGTGTTTAGACCCCTTGTGGGCCCCTTGTTTTAGTTTAAGGTCATTTCGGGCCATTGCTGGTTTTAGGCCATTTCGAGCCATTGAAATAGTTTAAGGCCATTTTGGGCCATTTCTTGATGATGATTTTTTTAGGGAGGTAGAGTTTCCAGTTTTAGGCCTTAGCGGGCCACAATGGTAGTTTAAGGCCATTTCGGGCCATTGCTAGTTTTAGGCCATTTCAGGCCATATGTAAGGTACTGACAACAAGGGTGATGCAAACGGAAAACTTAATGTAAAATGTAAATCATGCAAACATCAAACTTAATGTAAAATGTAAATCATGCAAACAACAAACTTTATGTAAAGTGTAAATTATGCAAATAACAAACTTAATGTAAAGTGAAAATTACACTATCGAAGGTATAACAGTTTATTGAAGTGATTTGGAGACAAGTCTTAATTATGTAATTATTTCCTAACCTGACATGGGTTAGGCAGGGCATACAGCCAGGAGGCCTTGCATTGGTATTCATCTATGTTATCGTTTATGGNATACAGCCAGGAGGCCTTGCATTGGTATTCATCTATGTTATCATTTATGTCTTGGAAGGGCAACTCGGCTGACATGGTTTCTTCATTTGAGTTGATAGTTTTGGCATGTTCAGGCATTTCAGTTTGAATGGGTGCATCATATTTAGAGATTTCTATCTCTGAACCTTGCTCCACATCTATGTTGTCAATGGCCTGGGGAGCTACTTTGTCACCATAAATCACTACTTCCCCACCCGCGTAGGGTAAGTGGATTTCTTGATGTATAGGTGAGCAAATAGTCCTTAGTTGGGCCAACCATGATCTCCTTAGGATCAGGTTGAACCCAGGCATTTCCTCCACCATGATGAATACCACGCTTGTGGGGAACTGGTCCCGTGCCACGAAGTTGATGTGGACAATCCCCTTTACCACCACACATGCCCCATTAAAGGATTTAATGCATGAAGTTGTTGTGGGCTTGATTTGGTCTACCAATCCCAGCTTGTCCATGATAGGAAATGGGATTACGTTGGTGGCAGCTCCATTGTCAACATATACCCTGCGAATCTTGTATTGACCCACCATGATGGTGATGAACATAGGAGTAGTTGTCACTTGACCCTTTTCAGGGTAATATTTGATAGCCTTATCGTGAAATGTTAGCTAGGTTGGCCATGGTTCTTTGGCCACAAGGGGAAGCATGATAGCATGAGTGGCTTTCTCTTTAGCTGACAAGTTTTCACTAACTAGAATAGATGTCAACATATGAACCATTGCCTCACAATGGGTTGTAGAGGTTATTATTAGGTCATATAAGCTTAGTGTTGTGTTTTTCTGCTTTAATGCCTGTTTAACTTGTGAAAGGGCATTTAGGAAGTCTTGTCCATTGTCTTGTTGTTTACTAGCTTTCTCCTCTTCTATATGCCCCAGGATGCAAATTTCTCGAGGAGTAGTAGCTTCAGGTTGAACACTAAGCCTTCTTGGACAAGAAGGTGATGGTTGCATCGGTGTGTTGCTATTGGTAGCTGATGACAAAGAGACCATAGGCATTGCTGACAAGGGGGTAGGCTTAGAGGGACCTAGCACAGTACGTTCCCTAACTAGCTTGTTAGCTAAATGCTCTTCATGCTCCCTTGGATGGGGAGGCTGGGGTGTGGCTTTTGTCACTCGATTTTGTGCTGGTGGGGGGGACTTGCCTGCCTTGGCACCTTAATGATAAACGGTTCTTGTGTTGCTGTAGTGGGAGGTGGGGTGGCTTTAAGCGTGAAGGGTGCAGGAGATGTGTAGTGAGGAGTCCTAATGACAAATGGGGCTTGTGACTTAGTTGTTGTTGGTGTTTCTGCGTTGCGAGGAGGCACATGAACCAAAAATGGTTGCTGTGGTGGTTCAGGGTTATTATCAATGATGATAGTGTTGATGGTGTAACCTACATTACTAGCATTGAGAGGATCTTTGTAAATGTCCATTGACTGGTTTTCAGGTTGAATGGGACTGCTCTCATCCAAGAATAGCTTACCTTAATCTATCATGTGTTGTATGTCATCTTTTAATGCTAGGTAGTAATCCGTATCATGGCCACACAGTTGATGATAGTCATAGAAATGCTCTAACCTGAAATTCTTAGGCACTGGTGGTTCATTGGGCATAGCCAAGGAGGGGTTCTGAAGAACTTCATAGTACCTTTGATGGCGTTTAATAGCCTCCTTTGACATTTGCTTATGTTGTATACACCTAGCTCCCAATAATTGCTTCAAAATTTTTGAAGGCTTAAATCGGTAAGAGGGTATACTTTGAGTGATCCTTGTGCTCAAAGTTTGGCCTTAGCTATCTTTGCGCCACAGGTGTTGATGCTTATGTCTAACTAGTGCTCGCAGGGCTAGGTGTTGCATTAGTGGGAGCCTTGGGCATGGTAGTAGCCTTTTTGTTGTTGTTAGGCTTGGTCTCATTCACTACAGTGGCCATCGTAGTTGCTGTGGAATTTCCTTTTTCCTTGTCTTTCTTAGTGTATGCATTCTTGTAGGCCATGAAACCTGGGTTCCTACTAGCCTCTGCTACATTTTGGATGCTCTTGGTTTGAGCGAAGGTTTGGATGAGGGATCACAGTGCCAAGTAGTGGAGTTTACACTTAATGAAGTCATTGATTACATCCTTAAAGATGGCCAACAAGTGAGCCCCAGCAATTGGTTGACATATCTCATTCAAGGTTACATTCCATCGTTGTATAAATCTCTATACAGATTCTAGTGGGTCCTGCTTAACGCTCATGAGCTGGTCTAGAGTGACTTTTGGTTTTAAGTTGTACTTAAAATAGGTCACGAATTGACTTAGTAGCTCTTCTAAGGTGGAGATAGAGGCACGTGGAGGTGCATGGTACCAATCTAAGGATTTGCCTAATAGGGACATGGCAAAGACATCGATGATGGTGTGAGGCCATGATTGCAACAACAAGGATTCAGACTTGAAGGTCACCAAATTTGCATTCGGATCACCCTCCCCATTGTATTTTGTAAATTGGGGGAGTGGCACCCCAGGGGGCAACGTGAGCATAGGGACAGCTGGACTAATCAGGTCATCATGGTAAAAGTCTATGACTTGGACAATTTTAGAACTGGCAGCTTTGAGTCATTTGATCTCTTCAGTGAGGGTCTGGATGAGTTGGAAAGCTTGGTCCAGACCCGGGGATGTCATGAGGGGTTGTGGGGTTGTAGGAGTAGCATCATTGGTGGTGTTGTTGGGGCAGCGACCTATTCCATGGGGGGCATCGTTGGGGCTGCTCCAGCAAGTGGTGTCACCTAGGCGGTCCACCACCTAGTGGGTGGCACTGTCGGGGTAGCCATCGTTGGTGGTGCCATAGGGTTGGTTACTTGCTCGATTAGTGGGGTAGCCCATAGCCCCACGTTTTGCTACACTATGTGTGGAACCTGATATGCTTGGGGTTGCATGTAGTGTGGTATCTAAGATAGTTGGGTGGTAGGGAAAGCAATGGTTTCCATCCACCACACGGTTGAGGTGGGGCCTGCTACCGATGGTGGGATGGGTGTAGACGAGGGGATTGAAGTGGAACTGACATGAAATTATGATGTACGCAGAGTGTGCACATACGATAGCATAGACATCACCGGCATTGGGTATGATACTAGGATAGACTGAGAAGGAAGAGTGACTGAGAACAAAGTTGAAGGTCTTGCATGCTAATAAGTTGCAGACATGGGATGACTGCCCATCACCGAAGAGAGTCTGGGCTATGGTAGGGTTGCGGTGCTAATGAAGGGGGTAGAAGGCAAGAGATGGTTTGATCGAAGGACAGACATAGAAGGGAAAGCCATGGTGTAGATTGGGCCACCGTCTTCAGAGTGGGAGTCCAACTTCTCTTACCCATCCTAAAAGAGTTCTTTGTAGTGGAATGTTGTGTCCCTTTCTCTTGCCCTACTTACTTGGAAAAGTTTATCTAGCATCCATTGATATGTCTCGGTCAACAGGATGGTGATATCAGGAGTAGGGATAGATGAACTCAAAGTTACGTTTCTCTTCTAATTCACGACGTTCTAAGGGTATATTGGCTTGCATTTTTGCAAATAGAAAGTTGTACTGCTCCTCGTATTGCGATAGGCATTTGGGCAATCACTATAGCTATCTAAGGGACTATCGTGATATTAGCACTAGGCTAGGCGGTCGCTTGGGACTTGCTATATTCTGGATAAAGTGGGGAACCTTCAAATTCAAGGTGGGAATAGTAGTGGCCGAAGGAATCATTTTCTGTTATGAAATGGGTAGAAATAGGAAGGGTATGCGTAGGCAATAGTTGCAAACAATGTGTTGTGATGCTGAGTGGTTGTAGTTGAAAACTGTAAAAGGGAAAGCTACAACTGGGTACGTTGGAAAGTGTTGAAAACTAGTTCCTTCACTGTTATGCCTGCTACACTAAGCAAGACTGCTACACTGAAAAATTTGCTATGCTGTAAGGAACACAGGTAGTGTAACGCAATGGGTAGTGTATCACAATGGATAGTGTAACATAGTAGAGGGGTGTTATGCAGTAGGTAGTGTAACACAATTAATTGGGTAAGGGGCTGGCGTATCACATCAATAGGTTTGCTACGCTACATAGGATGCAGGCAGCATAGTGTAGTTGATAGAGTAAGTGTGGTATAGTAAGTAATTCGAGGCTTTTGTCCTGCAGGGTTCTAGAGGAACTATCATTGCGACCAGTCTACACCACTTGATGCATAGACAACCACAAGGGTGTCACATCTACGCTAGTCGGTGATGAGGTATAGATAGTGTACAGGATTACCCATGATGCATAGAAAGGGCACAAAGAAGGTCCTCCTTTTAGAGCCAAAAATTGTAGCAGCTAAAAACATCAATGGTTGGAGCACCAAGAGGTTACTGGGCATACAACCTAACCCCAGATCCGCACAAGGGCTGTGATGGAGAAAAAAGAAATGGTCTTGTCAATCAAACAAGGACTTAGTCGGTGTATAATAATATTTTGTTAACATTGGTTGTAATATGTCACACAAGGAGATTCATGTGAAGAAAACGTAGCATACAGAACGATGAAAGCGTATAGTAGAACAATAAATGTAAATTGATGCACAATAATGCAAAACATATGTGATAGCAAAATGAAATGAAGTGGGCTTGAGTAAGAGAGTGCACCATATGAAGATTGGGGGATTTTATCTTTGTTTGGTTGAAGATGTACAACTAATGCGCAGTGTGGACAGGCATAGCTTACAATGAAACATATGGTCACAGCTCCTTGTCTGCACCCAATGGCATGCTACTAGGAATTGATGAGTCAATGCTTGTTGGGCTAGGAAAGTGCTGCTACTGGGGTTTTCTGTTCATTAGCCTTTAGCTTGCCAACCTCTTTGCTGAAGCCAATTGCTAGAAAGCCAAACACCAAAATGTCAATTGCAAGAAAGCTAAGTCCAAAGGCCAATCTTTGAAGCCAACCCTTTGAACGTTGTTCTTTGGGGTATTTATAGAGACAGAAGTGGGAAAGAGACATGGTTTGGATGCCATGTGTCCTAGGTCCCACAGGGTGCAAACGTGAATGTGCAATACTGCTGTGTATTGCTATGCTACAGGGTTATGCTAACGTGCTATGCTGCGGTGTAACACTGAATGTGAAACTTGCTATGCTGTGATCATACTATTCAAGCTGCATGTGCTAGGATCTAGGGAAATACCATGTTTTTATAAAGAATGCCAACAATGAATGCAAAGTGGAGCCTGTGCTCTAGGACTACGTCTTCCCTACTCTTGTGAGTAGGTTCAAGCATAGGGACAACTTTAGGAATTAACAGGTGGGTGCCAAATAAAGCAAACATGATGATCTTATTTTTTGAAGAGATGCTGAGGTAGAAATGACCATTGCCAACAAGTTCTGGAGCTAACTGAGGATGTCCTGATGCTTTTACACGAGTGTTACGCTATCTACACTGGCCAACATATTGATGTAGTGTAAACATCGACATGCTACGTTGTGCTATGTTGCGTAGTATAGCCGCCAGTTTTGAGACAAATCTTGCCTAAAAGCCAAAAATACCCCTCTAAGGCTTGGCTAGGAAAGCAACTGCAACATTGCTTTTCATTCTAAAAGGTTTTGGGATCTACAAAGTTCATCCTTAGGATACTTTTGGGCTTTATTTCCTTGCTATGCTGTGCTACGTTGTGTAGCATAGCACAACGTAGCAGCCAATGTGACATGAATCCTTGCTAGATCTGCAATGCTTTGTCAAGAAACTTTGCTTGGGGCCCAAGGGCGGAGTGGGATAGGTGGTCTTGGAGGTTGGAGCATCACCAAGTGCAATTCTTTTAGCAAGGTAGCTTAGCAAAGGACCTTCGTGCATTCTGTCCCTACTACGTTGTGCTATGCTATGTAGCGTAACATAGCGTAGCCCTCAGTTTATATTGCATTCTAACTCAACTTGCAAATATTTTATCACAGAATGTTAGTCATGTCTTGGCGTGGCAGTAGAGCAAATGTGTTTGATGGTTAAGGTATGTGTAATTATGTTTATTTTGTCAAAATAGTCTGGCAAAAGCATTATCCTAGAAAAACCTTGCTACGCTGTGTAGCATAGCATAGCATAGCACTCAAATGAAGATGATTTTTGATGAAATTTGCCATATTTTTGCTACATCGTGTTGCTCATGCATCAAGGATGAAGTGGGACAGATACCTTGGAGGGTTGAGTTGTTTTCAACCGCATCTTTGGTGCTTGATCAGTCTTCTCAAGGCCTGTTGCACTATGCAACATAATGTAGCGTAGTAGGTTCCTGTAGTTAGAAAACTTATTGAACTATTTATTCCATCGTAAACATCTTTGACAACTCTTAGCATGGTCCCTGGGTAGACCGTCAGTTGGGTCAAGTGTCAAGCTGGGCAAGCTAGAGGGTGTAGCAAGCTTATTAGTCAGGGAGATAGAAAATTTATCAGATTGTTTGGTCTACCCCTAGTGCCTCTTTCATGCAAAGTGGCCTCATGACCAAGTGCTACATTGACTGTGCTAAGGGTGGCAGGCAGGCTTGGAAGCAACTTTGCAGGCATTAGGACTTCCTTGGTGCCACGTTGTCTGCATAGTCTAGCATGACACTGTGCTCATAGAGATCCTTCCCCAAATTTCTGGACTGTGCTGAATCATGAGAGTCCTAAAATTTATGGTGTTTTAGGATCAAGCAAAGATTGGTGGTCATTTTTTCATAACTTTCAATAATTTCTATTTTTGTTCAAGAATAAGTCTAGCATTAATGATCACCAACTTGTCATTATTTAGAAAAGCATATTCCATGCCTACTAGTAGAGCCTTTAACTCAAGAAGATCTTGATTATAATTGTCAAGGATCTCAAACTCTCCCTAATCCATTTGACTTTGCACATTGGAGAGTTGGTGATGGGGTTGTTCCATTTTGTTCATGCTATTCAAATAGGTGTTAGTAAGGCTCTTAGCTGGTTTCATGCATATGGTTGATTTAGTATCATATCAGTTATTGACCACTGGGCACCTTCTTATTTTGTGGCTATTGCATACATGCACCTTTGGATCATTGTTATTTCTGCATACTAATTGCATGTTTGGAGTGATGTGTCTTTGATAGTCCATAGTTTCTTCATGCAATGGCACTCTATGTCACTATATGTAATGCATGGAACTCTCTTCTTCTCCATTTTTTCAAATTCATTTTTTTTCAAAATTTCAAAGGAAGTGTCTCAAATCCCCAATTTGGCATCTATGGTACTCAACCATGCCCTTTCCATAATGATAGGAAAGTCCCCCCCTTACAATTCTCCACATGTATCACTAGGAAATTAGCTAGATAGGACCATCCATAGATGGTGGTCATAATGTCCTCCACTAATCCAAAGGGACAATGATGGACTAATCCACCAGCTCTAATCTAATGTTGCTCCTTTTCAAAGGAAGTAGGTTTTAAGCCTTGCACATCTCTTAAAAAAGTAAGTTAACTCTAGAAATTAAATTCAAAAGAGCCTTACATGATTCATTTCCCACAATCTGTAAGTAGATAAGAAAACTTCCAAGATTAGATATCTTCTTAGGAAGATGCTTGGCCTTAATCCAATTGGTGACTACATGGATCAACATAACAGTATGGATTTGGGAAGAATTTTTGTTTGAAGATGATTTAGTAGGAATTTCAAAGGTGGAAGCAATAGGGTTAGCAACCACAGGTGTTTGTGAGGGCTTCATGGGATTATTGATTCTAAAGAATGACCTCTTACAAGGCTTGAATTCATGATCACTTAGATGGATATTTGATAGTAGGTTCACTACCCTTGTGGTGTTTCCTTGTTGTGGCTATGCAAGAATTTCACCCTACATAGATGAAGCAAGTGGCAAAGGTGTTGTTGGTTGTGATGTAGGAATTGATGAGTGTTGAGAAGGATAGAAGGGAAAAGGAGACTTCCCCTTAGAGAAGGTACTCTATAAAATTTTGGAGGGTAGTAGTGGTATGAGAAGGAACCATGACTAGAGGAGTCATGTGGGAATACAAGTTGCTAGACATAGTAGCCATAGAGATTAGGTTTCCAATAAAGATATTGCTACCTTGGTGGTGGCATCCTCCATAACCATGGATGTTGCCACTACTGATATTGCTCTTGAGATCGAGGTGGCACTCCACTTGTATAATATGCTTGTTGGTGGAACTATTATCAGTAGTTTCCTTGTGGATAAGTAAACAACCTGTGTACTTTTTTTTTTACCAATCCTTAAAGCATATATCCTAGATTCCTGAAGGTGTAACAACATTGGAGAACATCTCTTCGGATGCATGTATTAGTAAATGTCACAACCATCATCATCTATTTTAGAATCTATAACCTCCTCTACCACTACAACTTTACCTTTATTTTTATGATATCCTTGTTCTACATCATTTTTATTTCTTCTTTCATAACCACAACCCCCTTAGTCTCTTCATTCATTTGCAATATTTAGAGCTTTCTAGAACTTCTCATCCAAGGAGTTTCACATCTTTTCTACCTTAGCTGATATTTCAGTAACAGATTTCTAGATCAAAAAGGATTTCCTTAGCACCACTTGATAAAGTGGTTCCTCCTCTTGATTATCATAGAAACCTACCTCCTTTTTGCAAATGGAGGGGGTCTATGTTCTACTTCTCTACACTTTTTCATTTGTTAAGCTCACCTCCTTATTTGGCCACCTAATCAATTAGCCTTGGGATCTAATGAACTCTTAGCTTAGAAAGTCTTCCTTGGGCATAGACACCAAGAGTTTTTATCATTTCATTCCTGATTCCATTTATGATATGGCACAACTGATTCTATTAAGAGTATCCATGGCTTAGACATTAGTGTAAAAGAGAATAGTACCTATCCAAGGCTACATCCAAGGACTCATAATTGTCTTCTTTTCATCCTTGGATTTGTCTTTGTAGATTGGACATTTTAGTGTAAGTTTGATACTATCATTAAACATCCGTAGCATTGTACTTCATCAATGGATAGATTCGAATTCTAAGGATTGGTACCAGCTTTTAGCTTCTTTAATGAGTATTTGTGAAAATAGTTTCCACTTTTGTCATTCATTTTCAATATGCTATAAGGCACAGGCATCATGAAAGGCTTGTAGATGATTTTGTGGACTCAAGTTATATCCCCCTCAAATCTAGGGATATTATTCATATCTAACCTCTTGATACAACTATATTTCAAGAGCTTGGTTGAAATTCCAACTACCTCTGAAGTATTTAACATATTTTTTATAGCTAGTAGAGGCTCATCATAGTCATAATAATCTCAGTGACCCCTATCATGGTCATGATGCCTATGATGACTCTTTCTATGCCTTCTTTCATGATGACAATCCTCTCTATGTTGTTGTTATTGTCCCTATTCTCATTCATCCCATTAGGATCTATGATCATTCCTATCCCATTATTCATCTCCATCACAATCTTAGCTACTATTTCTTTCATTTTAGCCTATACTCCTCTTGTCATAGTCGGAGGAGGAAGATGATGAGGATGAGGAAGAAGGTGAATCAACACCAGAATGATGCCTGCTAGATCATCTTCATTGATCCTTTCCCCAATCATTTTGTTTATATTTTTTCTTATGCTTATCGTTATCTTTATCTTTGGATGAATGGACTTGGTTGTTATCTTTTGAGACCTCCAAATCTTCAAAATTTTCCTCTCCCGCATCAAGATTATCCATAGTTGACTACAACCTATGGTTAAGGGTCTTTCCATCAAAGAAAGAGGGAGAGTTTGTGTATTGGGACTATCTTAAAAAGAAGTCCTCACCTTGTTTATGTTGCCTCAATAATAACTGGGTAGGGACCCTCTTGTCTTTAGAAGCATCACATTGTGCTTCCATCTATTGATCCTGCTTTTGTTGGGAATTGGAAGGATGATAATCTCAATAGATGTGGTCTTGAGCCAAATATTCTACATTAAGTCCAATGATTCCCAACCTAATTAGATTGTTCATCAGCATTGTAGGAATAAATAGGTTAGGAGGCAACATAATGTTGCCTTCCATGTCCCTCCATTATAGTTGCTTGTCCTAATGTAGGATGAAGGTGAAATCAGGAGCATAAGGATCTAGATGGGTATAAATAACATAGAATTGTTGTAGCATTTTCTAGACCTCCTATCTTTGATTGGATTCAATTGTGAATGGTGGAGATTCTTCCTTGTGAGAAGAAGCCATATTAGCATTTCCTAAAAATAAATAGTATGTTTGCTTAAGTTTCTTTAATGATTTATCTTTGAATAATATTTACAATGTATTTATATAATTTTATTATTTTCTCTACTTATTGCACTTACCTAAACTCCAATGATGAGTGGGGAGTAGTCCCTACACCCAACCATATGAATCATAAGCACGCATTAGCAATCTGGTCAAACTTCATGGACTTAGCTCCTAAGTGTGCCTAGAGACAAAGATGGTGACTTAGGAAAATGTGATTGTGATCTTCTTAGCTCACTTTTGTATGTTCTTATGTATGATTAAGTGTGAGCCAAGGCATATGATATTTTTTTTATATTTATATTTATATACATATGCTACTGACTTAATGTGCCACAAATGCAGTGGATGTGCACACATTTATATAGGCTTAACATGACACTATACCAACACATTTGTGTCGATGCATCCTTCCATGCATCGATGGAGCTGTGTCAATGGGGATATGTCAATGCATGCCCATTGACGTAACAGTCAACACAATTCATCAAACATTTACATTACTTTCAACATTTGTGTTTGTACTTAAAATAGTAAAAGGATTTAATATAGGAATAGAAAGTTATGATGACATATAAACATTTGAAAGAATGAGAAAAATTGGTATACATATGCAATATTGTCATTATTTCACCACTTCATATTAATCTTATATCAATAACCATAGTATTAGTTTTGATCTTTGAGTTAATATTATTTTTATAAAAAAAAAGAGAAATTTGTTTTATGTGCTATTTTTCCTAACTAATTAATACTTCATGTAGTACAAGTTAAAACATTTATAAAAATTTATATCTTCTGTAAGTTTTATATGGCCATTTGATCATTTTTATTATTGACATTAACTTAAATGTTTTCATACTTTAAAGTTTGGATTGTATTTTTCTTATGTTCAACTTCAACATATTTTTTTC
The DNA here is from genome assembly GCA_015680685.1 of Gnetum montanum. NCBI lineage: Eukaryota > Viridiplantae > Streptophyta > Gnetopsida > Gnetales > Gnetaceae > Gnetum > Gnetum montanum. The sequence continues at coordinate 316,603 of MNCI01015850.1, read as the reverse complement.
CTCAACATCTTTTTTCTTCAATAAAAGGATAAGCATTAAATAAATATCCTTCACAATAACCAAAGTTGCAATAATTAAGAAAATTATAATATGTAATTAGTTAAATATAAGTCTTCCCACCTACTTTTAATTCTAATATCTTTTTGTAATTTAGAAGATTTATTTCAATAAACAATTATCTACGAAAAAAAATGCTATAGAAATAGTTTTCATATGGTTAATGGGACCAAAAAAACTAACACTTTCTTGTTCAAGTATTTGAAAAATCAACAAAAGATTAAATAGGTTAACAAAACATGGAACTTTAGAGTATTCTTAAATTAGACATTAAAATCTAGAGTTCACTAATGAATGACTAATACTCTATGCTTATGTATAAATAACCTATATATAGGGTACACTAGACTATCTAAGCATTGCCTAACTTAATAAGTAGAAATAAAGGACAATAATGTTGAACATGAATGTCTTGAATGTTATGTTTTTGCATTACATTATTTAACTACAAAGTAAAATTTTGATTATGAGGCAGGTAATCCAAAATTTAAATAATTGTGATATAAGATCATCAACAAGTGACTCATATATATCATCAAGAAGAAAAAAATTAAGTGTTATAGTTGCATCAACATTACTAGAAAAAGGCATCACAAATTTTTTCTTACTAGCTTATAAATCTACATTCTGAAAATTAATAGAAATTTTTGCATTGACACAAGAAGTAGAAATTTATATATCAATAGAAGAAGTAGAAATTTAAGCATTATTTGAAGAAGGTGAGACTAATATAGAATTCTCAATACAAAAATTCTAGAGAAATCAAATTTTTTGGAGAAAGACTAAAAAGAAAAAATAATCAAATTCACTAGAAAAACTAGATCACTAAATTAGAACATTATAAGTAAGTGTTGCCTTCTAGAATCAAACCCATAACTTGAAGATTCTAAATTAAGGGTTTTACCACTAGGCTAACATCTCATTGTCAATTTAAGAAATAGTATTTAGGGGGTATTGAAACATAAAATATTTTTAAGTAAGACATATAGTCAAATTAGAACTTTATATCTTGGTATTTCCCACTAGAATTAAATCCATAACTTGGAGTTATGAAATTAAAAGTCTTAACATTAGGCTAATACCTAATTTGTTCAAATATGACATATAACTAATATTGAATAAATTTATTCTTTTTTTTTTAAGTTTAGAAATTTTAAAATCTTTCTTTTAAATTAAGAATTATAATAGTTTTAATACTTCAACTTCATTATTTTCTTCCATTGAGTAATGTAAAACTTTATGCAACTAATGAAATGTAGCAAGAAAGTTTGGATTC
>MNCI01015850.1:274608-315197 GCA_015680685.1 Gnetum montanum | reverse complement strand
TGGTAAGGGGTTGGGGGTGGTGGGGTGCGTGTGGTGGGTGAGGGGGTGCATGGGAGGAGAAGATGGGGAAGATGGGGGAGGGGAGGGAGGGGAGAAAGGCAAGAGGGAAGGTGGGGAAGGGAGATGAGAAGGGGTAGGGTGATGTATCAAATCCTCATAATAATAATAATAATAAGTGGATCTAAAGATTCTTAAGAAAATCTAGTTTTTTAGTGGATGTAATTTTTCTCTAACATATTTGATCTATATTACTTCCAACTTATTTAACTAATGTTCAAATTTATACTTCTTATATAAATGTGGAAATTTTTGTTAATTTTCAAATTGCTAATTTATAAGTTGGTAAGCAAAATTTGTGGTGCCTTCTTCTAATCATGTTAATACAACTAAGACACCTAATTTTGTTCTTCCTGATGATCTATATGAGTCATTAGTTGTTAATCTGTCATCACAATATGTATTCATTTAAATTTTATATTACTTGCATCATAATAGAAGTTTTGTTTCGTAGTTAAATGATGTGATAAAAAACATGACATCTAAGTCCTTCATGTTGAGTATTATTCTCATTTTTCCAACTTGTTGAGTTAGATATAGGATTATATATATATATATAAGCATGTCATGTTGATCATGCTAAAGTTCCATTTTTTGTTGATTTATATAATCTTCCATTAATGTTTTAGAAAGTAGAGTAGAAAATTATTAGTCTTCTCAATTCCATTAAGCATATAAAGTCTAGTTCTATAACTATTGGTTTTCATCAATTTTTTTATTGAAATTAACCTTCTCAATGATAAAAATAAATTGGTGTTATAAGTAGAAGGAAGATTTATATTTAGTGAATTAGATACTATACTCTTCCTATTTCTTGCAACTTTTTTGCTTGTTCATTTTTTCTCCAAAAAAAGATTTTGAAGAAAACAAAAAATGTGTGGAAGTTGAAGATAGAAAAATATAATATGAAGTTAGAGATATGAAAAATTTGATCGAGAACTTAAAAGAGGGGTTGAATAATTTCCACTAATTAAAACTCACAACTGCACACAAATGTACATGGTTCCCTAACTTGGATATGTCCATACTTAGGGGGGTAGAATCCTTGCACATCTTTGAACTTTGTTTCTTCAAATATGTGGTTTCAAGAGCACCACAACCTTTACAAAAACACACCCAAAGATTCCAATAAGCACAAAATGTGATTTCAAAGATCCCATAACCTTTACAATAAATTGAGATCCACATGGGGTGTTTTCTCTTAAGAAACACACCCACTCCCTTAAGGTTACAATAAGCTCAAGGGATGCCTTCTTGCAAGAAGCACATCAACCCTATAGGTCTTACAAAGAGATAATTAAAAGATCAAAGAAAGAATGCATTCAAATTACAACTTTCTTTGATGCTCTTGACAATTACAGTACTCAACTTACAAAAGGTAAAGAATTGAAGAAAAAATTGATTCACAAGATGTGTACAATGAAAGGAATATTTTTGTGAATAGTGCTTTTCATTTTCATAAAAATGTCATTTCTTTTATAGCCTTTTTCCTTGTCATATGATCATTTGAGTTCATACAATGACTAGAAAATGGCTAGTTGGGATGTCTTATTTGAACTCGGGATGTCTCATTGACTTTCTAATACTTGTAGGTGGAATGTCTCACTTTTTTAGGAATGTCTCACATGGGACATCTAGACTAGGATGTCTCAATTGACTTGGGACATTTGCTATTTTTCTGGGATGTCTTATTTGAGATCTATACTTTTTAATAGGGACATCTATTGATCCTCCGAGATGTCTTGATAGCTACTAGAACATCTTCTCTTGTCATACATCCCTATAACTTCTCCAAACTCTTGAAATCTTGGTTGAGACTTCATCACTTTAAATTAATAAATCAGCTCTCATCTTGATCTCAACATGCTCTTCAAATCCTACAAGATTTCACAAGCATATTTTTACATTATCCATTTTTAAAGATTTTTACATATCAAAAGATCAATAAAATTAAGTTAATGTCTATGATAAGAATGATTAAATGACAATAAAGAATCTAGAAAAGATAGAAGCTCTTATGTATAATTTTGCAAGTACTAGAGAAAGTATTAAGTAGCTTAGATGGATAGTTCATAAGAAAATTTTTTTCTTGTTTAAAAAGAGTACTATTAACTCAAATATTAAAACTAATATTAATAGGAACATTATAGTTAATGGTAAAGATTCTTGATGTAATATTAATAACAAGTAGCAAAATAAAGTTGTACTACTAGTGATACCACTTTCTTGCTTTAAAATAAATATTAGCATTGAGCCATAACTCTCTATCTCAAATCCTTTTGTTATTTGAAGATCAAACATGGATGTTAAAAAGTTATGTTAATTTGTTTAAAACTAATACCTTCCTTTCTACTAATAATTAATTTTTTACTTATTTTTTAAAGTATCAATCATAAGGTTGTACACTTGATTAGCTAGTTTTAAATCAAAATATTTCCTCTTTCTATATTATTTATGATGTCTATGCAATGTCAAGCTTGTAATGTACTCTAATTTTTCTCTTCTTATTAATATTTTTTGGGGTCTAACACTCTTCCTTATCAATAATAAGAGAAAAATTCAAAGTACATCTAATGCTTAACACTAAGTAAAAAATATGAAGAATATGGAAATTTTTTTTCAATTTTAGGGGTGTCTATTTAGGTGTACACATTATAAATATTTTTTTTAAATTAAAAGAGGAAATTAATTGTTAATAGATATGATGATCCTAATCTTAATAACATTTTAAGGTAGTAATAAAAAGCTTTCAATATATGTACTTAAAATAAAAAAAGAATTTGAGGTAGTAATAGAAAGCTTTGGCAAAATACCATCTTTTATCAAAAAAATAAAATTCTATAGAAAATTATGGTATTAATTTTCTATAATATTATCTATCATAATTAATATTACATTAAGAGTCTTTACCATTACCTATAGTCCACTTTCAACATGAGTTTTAATCTTTGAGTTAGTAATATTAATGTCAAATAAGGAAACATTTATCTTATGAGCTATTTGTCTAGTCTGATCAATACATTTTGAAGTATAAGTAAACATTTTCATAGAAAAATATATTTTCTTTAGTTTCTTTATTAGCATTAAATCATTCTTATTAATGGTTTTGACTTGATTTTTCATATCTTCAACTTCAAATTATTTTTCTTTATCCTTAAATTTAATATATTTTTTCTTTTCTTTGACATCCTTTCTATTGAATAGAAAAGGATAAGAATTAGATAAATATCCTTCATGATGAAAAATGTCATAGGAATTAATAATAACATAAGATGTAATTGAATAAATATAAGTCTTCCCATTGCATATAATACTAATTTCTTTTTTACAATTAAGAAGATTGATTTCAACAAAACTTAAATGTTATAGAAATACTTTTCATAAGCTTAGTGGGACTATCATTTGGAGTGATGGTAAGGTGATCATTTATTAAATCAATGACTTGGGTTCAAGCTTGGGCACAACTACTCAAAGAGCTTAGGTTTTTAATCATCTACCAATCCTCCTAGGATCCTACTTAGTAGGATGAACATTGTGGATTCGGGTGATAATTATTTTTGTGGGACTAAGAAGATTTATAATTTCTTACTCAAATTTCTAAAAAAATTAATGAAAGATTAAATAGCTCAACAAAAAATTTAAAACTTTAGAATATTATTCAAAATGGACATTAAAATATAAAGTTTAGTTATGGCTAATTAGCACTATATGCTTATGTATAAATGATCTTATATTTTGGAGCATGTTACATGATCAAAGCATTGCCTAGCTCAACAAGAAAAAAAACTTGAGAATAATGTTAAAGTTTGTGACATTTAGATCAACAGGTCCAAGAAAACTACAAACACTTTGATGATTACTATAACATAGAAATTGTAATATACCATGAATGGTATAATAGCCATAATGTTGATAATATACATTATACTTGAATAGTTAAGGGTATGAATAAAGAAAAATAAAATTATATAATATATCTATACAATTGTTGTTATTGTATGTTATATGAATAAATTAGAATCAACACACATATTGATGGATCATTTGATGGGTTGAGTTGATGGTGATGCATTGATGCAACCTTGTCAATGCATGGTTAGATGCATTGACATAGTGTCTAGTCTTGCCTATATAAATGTGCATACCCACTACATTTATGGCACATTAAGTCGATAGAGTAGACAAGTTCTTGTAATTTTCTTCTATCAAAGTTCAAATATTTTGTGAGTGTCCGTAGTAGGACTTCAAGGATTGTACGGATCCTTATTCAAACAAAAATGTACCTAAACACTTTGATTTTCTGGCAATAAGAATGAGATTCTTGGAATTCCTTGTAGTACTTAAGAATAACTTAATGTTTTCATTTATGCACTTTATTACTTTGCATTTTACCTTCATCTTCTTACTTAATTAATTTTTTTAAATAACCACACATAAGTATGACCACCTCAAACATAGCATAAACACTTGGTAATCCCAATGGTGTTATCACTTTGTTCATCTAGTAGTCTAACACTTGGTAACCTAGTAGTGTTTATAATGAGTTAAAGATGTGCATGGAAGATAGGCCTAGATGCATATATTAGGGTGGTTAGATTAAGGCATTAGATAGTTAATTAGTTAATTCACAATTAATTACCTTTCTTTTACACTTAGACTAAATCAAATAAAATATAAATATACATAGAAATTATGTGCCTTGGCTTATACTTAATCATACAAGTGAACTTCCACAAGTAATGCCAAGAAGACAATGATCATGTCTCTAATTCACTATCTTTGCCCATCAGTGCATTTAGAAGCTAAGCCATGGAATTTGATTAGATCACTAGTGCAATGCTTATGATTCTTATGGTTGGGCATAGGGACTGCTCACTACTCATCATTGGCACCATTGCAAGGATTTAGTTAACTAAGTGTACTACATAGGAAAGATAGTGAAAATATCTAACAATGTTATAAAGGAAACTAACACTAAATCATTAAGATAAATAATAATAACAAACACACATTGTTTATGAGAAATAATTGATATGGCTTCTTCTTGTAGGGAAGATTCTCCATCACCATTTATAAGAGGATCTAATCAAAGGCAAGAAGGCCAAAAGACACAAGCTTCCCAACAGTTCAAAGTTGTTTATATTCATTTAGATTCTTACACTTTCGATTTTACCTTCATCTTGCATTAGGATGAGCAACCGCAATAGAGGAACATGGAAGGTAGCATCGTGTTTCCTCCCAAGTAGTCTATTCTCATGATGCTATTAAACAATCTCATCAACTTGGACATTGGCACAGTTAATGTAGAGTACAAGCTTCAAGATCATGCTTATTGGGATTATCATCCCAAAGAGGCTCAATGGAATAAAGATCATAAAATAGAAGCTTGATATAAGACTTTAAAAGGAAAAAGGTTTCATAACCACTTGTTCTTGCAAACATACAAGGAAGGTAAGGAATTCTTTTTAGGTACCTCATAGTACATAGATTCTCCTCCTTTCTTTAATGGGAAGATCCTTAACCAATGGTTGTAGTCAACTGTGGACAACCTTAGTGATGGGAAGAATAGGTTGAAGATCAAGAGGCCTAGAAAGATGGTAACCATATCCATTCATCTAGAGGCAAGAACCATGACAAGCATTAGGAGAAAGATAGACATGGTAATTGGGGTAGGGATTGAAAAAGAGGAGATAGTAGGCATCATTCTGGTGCTGATTCTCCATCCTCTTCAACTTCATCATCATCCTCATCATCTTTCTTCTCCAATTTCAACAAGAGAAGTAGAGTTTGGGACCATGGAAGAAGTAACAAAGATCATGATGGAGATGAACAATAGGATAGGGATGATCATAGATCCCACTAGGATAATAGGGATCAGGGGCATGAGTAGTAGTAAGAGGATGAACATCACAGAGAATGAAGGCATATCAAGACTCATCGTGGGCATCATGGCCATGAGAGAAGCCACAAACTCCATTATGATTACAATGAGCCCTTGCTAGCTACTACAAACATGCTGAATATTTCAAAGGATATTAGAATTTCCATCATGCACTTGAAGAATAGATACATTAAACAGTTGGATATGAACAATATTCCCAAGTTTAAGAGAGGATATAATTCATATCCATAGAATCATTTATAAGCCTTCCATGATGTTTGTGCCTTGTAAAATATGGAGAACGAATGAAAAAAACTGAAATTATTCCCAAGGATATTCATAAAGGAAGCAGAAAGTTGGTATTGGTCCTTGGAACCAAAATCTATTTGATGATGGATTACGATGCTAGAGTTGTTCAATGAAAAATATCAACTTTACTCTAGAGTGTCTAATTTAAGAAGGCAAATCCAAGGGTGGAAACAAGGCATTCATGATTCCTTGGATGCAGCCATGGGCAAGTACTACTCTTTGTTACACCAATTCCTAGGCCGTGGATACTCTTAATGGAATTAAATGCACCATATTATAGATGGTCTTAGAACTAAAATAAGAAAAATCCTTGGGATCTATGCCCAAAGAATACTTTCTAAGCTAAGCATCCATTAGATTCAAAGGCTCATTAAATAAGTGGCCAAAGAGGATAGAGAACTAAAAAATAGAAAAGTGTAGAGGAATATAACAAAGATCCCTTCATCCACAAAAGGAAGGTTAATTTTTATGAGAGTGAGGAGGAGATACCATTTGATGAAGTGGTGCAAAGGAAAACCTTGCTGATCCAAAAATTAGTTATTGAGATATTGGCTAAGATTGATAAGATGTGGGATTCCTTGGACGAGAAGTTGTAAACTACTTTGAAGCTTATAGAGGAACATAGAGATCAAAGGAAAATTAGTCATAAAAGAAAGAAGAATAAGGATGCTAAACAAGAATATCATAAAAATAAGGGTAAAGCTACAACAATTGAGGAGGTTGCAAATTCAAAAATTTATGATGATAGATGTGACATCTACCAATATGAACATGCCAAGGGATGTTGCCCTGTATTTTCATACTTATAAGAATCTGGGGTGTATGCTCTAAATCTTAGATTGAAAAAATGGCAAGCACCCAGATGGTTTCCTTATCCATAAGGCAACTATTTCCAAAAATTCCACCAATAAGCTTACTATCTAAGTGAAGTGTCACCTCAACCTCAAAAGTAGTACTAGTAATGGTAACACCGCACTCATGGGGGATGCCACCTCCAAGCTAGTAGTACCTTTATTGTCAACTTGATCCCTATGGGTACTATGTTCAGTAGCTAGTATTTGTACATGACTCTTCTAGTCATGGTTCCTTCCTGCATCACTACTACCCTTCGGAGTACTACAAAGCACCTTGTTGAAAGGGGGGGGGGGGGGGGGGGGGGGGGGGGGTGTCTCCATTTCCTTTCAATCCTCCTCAACATCTATCCACTCTTACATCACCATCATCAACTTCTTTACCACCTACTCCATCCATGTAGGGTGACATACCTACCTAGGCATAGCAAAGAAATACTATGATGGCAATAAACTTACAATCAACTCATTAGCAAAGTGATCTTGAATTGAAGCCTCAAAAGAGGCCATTTTTTAGAACCAATAGCCCCATGAAGCCATCACAAATATCTATGGCTATTAATTATGATCTGTTAATATTTGAAAGTCCTATCAAGCTACCTTTAAATCAAAGTAATCCCCAATTGCACACTATCATGTTGACCCATGTAGTCACTAATTGGATCAAGGCTAAACATCTTCCTAGGAAGAGATTTAATCCTAGAAGTCCTTTTATTCACTTGTAGATCACTAAAAATGAACCATGTAAGGCTCTTTTAGATTTAAGTTTTAGAGATAACTTGATTTCACAAGAAATGTACAAAGCTTGGAACTTACCTTCACTAAAAAAAGCAACATTAGATTGGAGTTGGCAGACCAATCCATCACTGTTCCTTTGGAATTGGTGGAAGACATTGTGTTCATCATTTATGGGTGGTTCTATCCTGTTGATTTCTTGGTGACCATGTGAAGAATTACATAGGGACTTTCCTATCATCATGGAAAGAGCATGGCTAAGCACCGTCGATGCCAGGTTGGGGATTCAAAACATTTTCTTGGAAATTTACAAGGAATATGAATTTGGAAAGATCAAGAAGAAAAGAATTCCATGCATCATGTATAATGACACATGGTGCCATTGCATGCAAAAAATATGAACCATCAAAGGCATATCCCTTCAAGCATGTAATTAGTGTGCATAGAAAGTAGAGATTTAGGGGTACCTATATGCAAAAATCACTAAATAGGAGGGTGCCAAGTGATTGATCACAAATAATGAGGTTGGATCAATAATATGCATGGAACTAGCTAAGAGTCTCATAAGTTCATATGTTGAAAGCATGGAAAAGTTGGAGTAGGTAGCATCAACAACTCTTTGATTAACAAAGCAAAATCGATTTGGGAGAGTTGGAGATTCTTGAAGCTTTCAAGCAAGAGCCCCTTTAGTTAAAGGCTCTACCAACAAGAATGGAATATACTTTCTTAAATAATGGCAAGTCTATTATTATCAATGCCACACTTGCTTTTGTATAGAAGAAATTCTTAAAAGTTATGAAAAAATGGCCAATAATCTTTTCCTAGTCATATCATGAGTTAATAGGAATTAGTCCTAGGATATGCCAACATAGAATTTATATAGACTCTTCCATCAAACCAAAGAGGTAGCTGCAAAGATGCTTGAACCCAAAGTTCAAGAAAATCATTAAGGAGAAAATTAAACAACTCCTCAAGGCTCGGTTCATTTACCTCATTGTAGATAGTGAGTGGGTCAATCCACTTATAATTGTACCAAAGAAAGAAGGAAAGTGGAGAGTCTATATAGACTTTTGATTATTGATTATGACCACTTACAAAGATCATTTTTAATTACCACTTGTGGACCAAGTGCTGGATACCATTGTGGGACATTATTACTACAACTTTATAGATGGTTATAGTAGATATAACCAGATCTAAATTGCATTGGAGGACTAGGCCAAGATAACAATAACAAGTTATTGGGGGGATTTTTCATATAGAAAGATGTCTTTTGGCTTGTGTAATGATCCCACCACATTTCAACTTTTGATCCTAAGCATATTCTAGCAGTAGATTGCTAGTGGGATAGAAGTCTTCATGAATGACTTCTTTACCTATGGGGCTACATTTAAGCAAGCACTAGATTGCCTTAAGCAAGTTCTTAAATGATGTGTGGAGACAAAACTAAGCCTTGATTAGAAAAAAAGCCACCTAATGATCCAAGAGGCCATTGTCTTTGGGCATAGGATTGCAAATAAAGGGATCAAGGTAGACCCAAAGAAAGTAAGGATCATCTAGAAAATAAAAGATGTGAAGTCATTCCTTGGTCACATTGGTTACTACAGGTGCTTCATTGAAAAATTCTCAAAGATCATTAAGCCATTTTTGGAGCCCACAATAGAAGATGCACCATTTTTTTGGACCAAGGAATGTGAAAATGCATTCCAGTAGTTAAAGTAGAAACTTGTAGAAACCCTAATTCTACAAGCATCAAATTCGTCCATGCCATTTCACATCTTTATAGATGCATCAAATTATGTTTTTGAAGTCATGCTAACATAGATGGACAATCAAAAACGTCCATATTACATCCATTGTATAAGAAAAAGCAGTGTGGATGCATAACTCAACTACACCATCACTTAAAAAGAGCTTTTGGTAGTGGTGTACACATTAGAGAAATTTAGACACTATCTACTTAGATAAAAAGTTTTTGTATACACTAACCATAATTCCATTCAATTCATGATGAATAAGCCAATAGTCCCTATGTCATATAATGATTGATGATCCTTTAAAAGTTCAACTTAACAATGGTTGACTAAAGGGGGATTAAGAATGTGATGGCTGACCACTTGTCTTAGTTGAGATGGGACAACAAGGAGGAAGAGAGCCCACTGTTTGACCAATTTCTTGATAAACTCCTCTCTGCTAGTGTTAATTCTCAAAACCCTAAAGAAACAAACTAGTATGGGTACATCATCTCCTACCTACTCACACAAGGAATTCCACAGGAATGCAACCACAAGAAGAAACAATAATTTTCTCATCAAGCTAAACACTTTATGGAAATCAATGATAATCTTTACAAGAGTTGAGTAGATGACCTAGAATAATGGTGAGTCCTTGATGTAGATTAACTTGAGTCCTTGATGTAGATTAGCTCAAGTCCTCCACAATGCACATGAAGGTCCTTGTGAGAGCCACTATGATGGGAGGTAAATAATCATTAAGATATTTATGGTAGGGTATTATTGGCCTACAATCTTCAAGGATGTCCATTACTTTTTCTATTCTTGTGATAGATGCCAACATGATGGAGGGATGACTACATTTACAAAAGGGCCTCAAAAGTGGATCCAATTACTAAAGCCTTTTAATCTCTGGGGGATTAACTTCATGTGGTCCATCAACCCCATGTCAAATGAAAAGACCTACATTAATGTGACTATTGACTACTGTACCAAATGGACTAAAGCCACTATCATCACCAAGTATTTATCCTCTATGATAGCATAGTTTGTACAATAATATGTTGTAAATAGGTTTGGTATGCCACAAGAACTAATTTTAGATAATGGAACACACTTTACTGGTGCCACTCTTCAAAAGCTCATGCAATGCTTGGGGGTTAAACATATATTAAAACCTCCATACCACTCCCATGCCAACAGTTAAGCTAAGGTCACCAACAAAGAAATTACCAAAATACTAACACGTATAGTTAGAAAATATAAGAAGGATTGGAGTAGTAAACTTAATGTTTTCCTTTGGGCTTATCCTTAAATGTGGAAACTTCCTGTTGGTTATTCTTCCTACGAGTTAGTGTACAGGAAACTTCTAACTCTTCCTATCTAAGTTGAGCTCTATACACTTTCAACAACTTGTGACCTTGACTTGGACCTAAGTCTAGTCCAAAGAGAAAGACTAATGAATCTCAACATACTAGATGAGAATAGATTAGTGGCCTTGTCATTGAATGAACTGCACAAGACACATAACAAACAATGCCATGACCTTAGAATAAGGAAAGTAAAGTTTCAACTAGAAGATAAGGTGCTCTACTAGAACCCCATGCATGTACCTCAACATACTAAATTCAAAACGCTATGGAAGGGCCCTTACATTATATATGAAACTTTTCCATCTGTGGCCATGATGATATACCATCTTGATAGCTTGAAAAAAAGGTTATTAGTCAACATCCAACAACTTAAGCCTTTGCTAGAGTTAAGAACAACCAACAGGAATAATGTCTTAACGAATGGCCAAGCATGCTCAAACTTTTGGATCTCTCCCCTCCAACTTAGTTATTGGGGAGATGGCCATCCATGCTAACATCCTACGAATTGACTCCCTAGTTTTTCAACTATTTTTATACTATTTTTCATAAATTTCTCATTTTTTAAATATTTTACAGTTTCTTTTATATTTTACTTTATTTGAAATGTGTTACATGTCTTTTTCTTCTTTATTATCATCGAGACTTTGATGTCAAAAAAAAAATGCTAATTAATGATGGTTAATTAAATTCTATCACTAAATTAATTACTTGATAACTAGATTTCATTATTCAATTTTGGCATTGAATAATGGGACATTGGTTTTCACATGGTACAAGGCAACGAGTCCATGACATCCACCCATTTCACTCAAAACTTCATGGTGTTTCTTTTTTTTCTTAAAGCATGGGATCCTTTCTAAATAAAAAATTAGAACAAACTCATAACCTTGATGCCCCTAGACTTAGAATGAATCAACTAGAATTGACAAGGGTGTGGCTTCAATAGAATTTGATACCTTTTGTACTTGCCTATAGTCTTGAGTTTTGTGGGTATTCTCATTGATTCTTCACCATTCCTATCGTCTACCAATAATAAGAAGTAATATATTTGCATGATGTGGTTTCCATGTAAAAAAAACATGGGAATTCAAAGCACACCCCTTGGAAAAAATAATGGGCTACAAGCACTAGTTATGGGGATGAAGATACATGTTACCCATACTTGAAGGCACCCCTCTAACTAAGGCCCTCTTCATTTTTCTTCTATTTTCTTCTCTATTTGGAATGGTGGGTGATCTTTATGGGTATCCATGAGCTCTAAGGGATCGAATGGTCTTAAAGTGTAATGCAAAGCCACTGGAAGTGGATGGTCTTAATTCCAACTAAGGATGTGATGTTTTCAAGATCACCTTAATCATAAACTCCATAAGGACTTCATGTGATCAGACTAAGAAACTCCATCCCCTTCTCTCTTTTATCATCACTTTAATGTATTTGCCATCTTAATGCCTATTATCATGTTTCATCAATGTGTCCATTTAGATATGTCTCACTTCTTTGATGGTATCTTGGGTGATTCGATTTTTCATAATCCATAGCCATTAATCATCCTCAGGGCCTACAAACTCCTTAGTGTGAGGGTGTTCAAGGGAATTAAGGGCATGAGCCTACTATGGGGAGGATCCACTTGCATACTCCTTAGCTTGGATAGTTAACTTTCATATCCCTTAGCCATTTTACTCTCAACTTCATTGTCTGCCACCACAAAACATTTAGTTTTTGCACTCCTTTGTATTCAACATATTCTACACCCTCTTCAATGCTTTGTCACTAATCTAGGCTTTTTTGGCTTCCTTTGAACCCCAATTTCACCACAAGACTCTTTCTCTATGCTTAGTTTTTTACATGTGAAAACTTTTCCTATAGCTGTGCAATGCATCCTCGTTGAAGCAAGAGAAATATGCTATAAATAAGCAATGAGAGTGAGACAAATTTTCACATTTTCCTAATAACACAATGAAATTTTTTCCAATTTTTAGAGCAAAGAGCCTTCATGAAGCCATAACTTCCTAACCGCTTGTCCAAATCCACTCGTTCTTTAACCCTCAAGCTACTAAAGGTGAGCTTTATGTTATGGGGGCCACAAACCTATGGTTTATGATGGAAAACTTTCTAAAATTTTTCTAACTTCATAATTTTTAACTAATAAAATATTATTAAAATTACCAATTTACACTAAGTTAAACCTCATCAACAAACTCATGTAGCTAAATAGATAAAATAATAATAAAATAATTCATCTACCATGATCACAACCAACCAAAGTGTAGCTTGCCCAAATAAAAAAACATATTAAGGTATTAATAGTTACAAATAAAACACTAATCTTGGGTTATGTTGGTGATTGTAGATGAACCAAAGAGACCATAGGATGAAGGGCCATCCCAACCAAGGAAGAAGTGGCCCAAAAGAGGATAGGTCTAGTAGCCATAAGAGCCACACGAAGGTGAAGCATAAATAGATGTAATAGGACCTCTTTGGGAGGAGCTTGAAGTTGAATCTTTTTGTTAGATTCCCATAGCAAATATAGGCTGGTCAAAGCAAGATGAGGTGTCAAGGCCTAGGCCAAATCTATAGGTCACATTGATTGAGGCCTATCTTGAGTGAATCTATTCCAAGGAAGTCCAAAGTTTTGTTCTTTAGAAATATAACTTTGGCACCTTCTTGGACCTCACACTAGAAGTCGTTAAGACTCAACTACAAGGATCCCCTGTGTGGCCCATCCTCACTTCCATCAAGGAGTGATACATGGGAATAACCTATTTATTTTGGAACAATCCATTGGTAGATGCCATTGTTAAGATCAAGGACATTAGTGCATCCTATTTGGTTGAGGCCATTGCAGAGGCCCTCAAATTGCCAAAAGCTAGGTAACACTATCAAAAATCTCAAAAAAGGAGATCCTGAAGTAAAGGAGTGGATTGAATAATGTTATGGGGTAAGACATAAGAAGTACGACACACTAACCAAGATGTAGAGAGCTTATTTTAAGATTTTAGCCTACCATCTAAACTCAATGGTGAGGCCTAGCAAAGGCACTACCTTCTCCACCTATGCATGCGCTACTCTAAGCAACAAATTTTTATCAACCTCCCTCAGCTCATCTTCCTAGATATTGAAAATCATTCCAACAAAAATGAGCAAGTGAGGAAGACACTTCCATTTCCATGCCTGATCAAAAAACTTTGCAGAATAGGAGGCATAGCTCATTATGCCAATGATACCATCTATCATGCTCCTACCACCTATTGTTAGAAGATGACAAAGGATAAAGCACCAACAAATTTTCTTAAGGAGTGGCCATTACCACCACCCATTGGAGAAACAACACTAGAGGCTCATGCAGCCATAGAACACATGAAAAAACTTCATGAGTAACTCTTGTAGTAACAATAAGGAGAACCAAGTTGGTAAACCATTAGTCTACCAACTAGCATTGAGTTATCTTAATGAAGTCACTAGAACAATAAGCTAGTTGGAAGAAATTGCACCATTATTTTCTACCTAAAGAATGCAAGAGATCATGAGATCAAATCTAAGTACTTGAGAGGTTACAATGTTCATCCCTAAATAATAGGAGTTCCCTAAAATTTTTGGGAATGCCAAAACCTTCTTGGTGTACCTAGAGAAGGGTGAGGGGGCTAACATCTTGGTGATGCAGCATTGGAAATAGGAAATAATGGTAGAAGTGATGATCGATAGGGTGGACAAATCTTTAAATGCTCCTATGGTAGTCATGCTAGATGTTGTTGCACTTAGAGATGTGCATGCTTCCATAATAGTGGCAAGTAGGAGGCTAAGTGCAACCCAACACAAAGAAGTGTTGGACCAATTAGTTTCAAATATCTTTGATCTCTCAAAGGAAATTACTACAACCTAGTCAGAACTACTAGAAATAATGGGAAAGCTCATCATATCAAATGCCCAACTCGAGGTAGCCACTAACTAGTACTGAAGGTTGGCTGTTGAGGTTGCAGAACTAAGAGCCTAATTAGATGATCTTGCCATTCTTAGATAAGCTATCACATGGGATGAAGCATTCATGGAGCTTCTAAATTGATTAAAAGAGGCTGAGAATGCTAAGGAGATGGTAGTCTTCAACACGTTCTTATCAAAAGCTCTTACCTTCAACACCAATAAAGACTTAGTGCAAGTCTGCGGGGAGAATTTGGTCTTGACCAAATACATTCATTGCCTGCACAATGTCAAAGAACAAAAGGACCAAATGGTCAATTTTATGAGATAATAGCAAGAGTAGCTTGCTAAGGTGAACATGGACTTGAGGAGTTTAGCAGTTGAAAATAGGAATGTATCAATGAAAGAGGTTCAAGCACTTCACTAGAAAATGGTCATTGAGGTAGCTGTATGGAAAAATGAGACCATAAAGTTTGAACATGTGAAAAATTAGTACAAGGACTAGGTAGGGTTCCTCAAGGATGTAAATGAGAAATAAATCTAATTAGCCAAGGTGAAAATGAATAAGGCCCTCTAGTAGCTCCAATAGATAGGTGAAAAATGGTAACTGATCTTTGATGATTTAAATGCCTACAACAAAGTGGAGATTTTCCTAAAGGAGCTACAAATTGAAGAAATGATAAAATACATAAAGCTTTCCAATCTCTGCTATGGAAACTTGGTAATGTTGATAGCTGAAAGGTCATCATCAGAACTAAAGAAGTATGTGGCTAGCTCATACCTCCTCTATGAGGTTGAGTTCAAGCACCATAAGGACACCAAGCAAAAGCTAGAGATTATTAATGTTAAGCTTGAAGTTCTCATGAGATAATTCACTAATCAATGATTAGTTGCTAAGAACCTAGCCAAGAGGATGAATGACTACCATGAACTCGAGAACCTTGTAAAGACACTCAACATAGAACATAAACAATTTGTAGCATGGTTTTCAATGTAAATGACTTGTTTCCAGCAATGCCCTATCCATGGGATGTCCTTGTACCAACTGACATTGGTGAATGTGTGGACTGTGTATGATCCAAAAAGTTAGGAGAAGAAGATGAAGGAGTTGCTAGATGCCTTTTAGCTACCATCAAAAGTAGTAGCTATAGTAAGATAGCCTTAGCCTCAGTCACCACCACCACTTGTGCTAGAGCCTAGTCAAGGCCCTTTAGCACTCTAAGAGCCTCCACCTCCTAGCATTATTTGATCTAGTCCTCTTCTTCAGCCATTAAAGGATCGTTGTTGGTTATTTTTAAAAGGATGTCCAATTTTGTTATTCAAGACATCCATTTTTTGTCATCTTTGTAAATTTGTATAAGTTAACACTCAGAGTTATTCAACCAATAATTCCATACCTTCATAATTTTGTAAAAATATTAATCCCATTTTTTGTTCACTTGAAGATGTGTTTTCATTCAATAATGGGGGTATGATGGATCATTCGATAGGCTATGTTGATACACATGTGTCGACACAACCTTGTTGATGTAGCCTTATTGATGCATGGTTAGATGCGTTGATGTAGTATTTAGTCTTGCCTATATAAATGCACATATCCACCACATTTATGGCATGTTAAGTCAATAGAGTAGCCAAGTTCTTGTAGTTCTCTTCTGTTAAAGTTAGAATATTTTCTGAGTGCCCATAGTAGGACTTCAAGAATTGTACGGATTCTTATTTGAACATCAATATACCTAAACACTTTAATATGTTGAAAATAAAGACAAGATTCTTAGAATTCCTTGCAGCACTTAAGAATAGTTTAATGTTTCCATTTATGAACTTTATTACTTTGCATTTTACCTTCATGTTCTTAGTTAATTATTCTACTTAATAACCACACATAAGTACCACTACCTCAAACATACCATTAACGCTTGGTAATCCTAGTGGTGTTATCACTTGGTTCACCTAGTAGCCTAACACTTGGTAACCTAGTAGCATTTATAACAAGTTTAGGATGTGCATGGAAGCTGGTCCTAGATGCTTATGTTAGGATGGTTAAATTATGGCATTAGATAGTTAATTAGTTAATTCACAATTAATTACCTTTGTTTTACACTTAGAGTAAATCAAATAGAATATAAATATACATAAAAATCATGTGCCTTGGCTTATACTTAACCATACAAGTGAACTTCCATAAGTAGAGCCAAGAAGATAACAATCATGTATCTAAGTTACTATCTTTACCCATCGATGCATTTAGAAGCTATGTCCATGGAATTTGACCAGATCGCTAGTGCAATGCTTGTGATTTGTTTGGTTGGGCGTAGGAACTACTCGCTGCTCATCACATATATAGGTTGAGAGAAACAGTCATGCTAATAGGACAACTAGACATTATGAATAGTTAAAATTAACTAAAAGATGTAAATAATTGAATTATGTATCACAAAATTTAACTAACAAGTACTAATACCTTGACTATGTACTACAAACTTATAGGGTGTTATATAATATAGAACATTTTAAAGATATTGAACTTGATAATATATATCAAATTTTTAACACCACCCATCAAGCTTAACAAGAAAAATCACAATATTGATTTACTATCTAAAAACCAATCCATGATGATTATAAGTCAAGTGATAAATAAAATACTACTTGATGACTAGTCTTCACTTCATCACACAAATTAGATATCCATAATTAGAGTTAGTGAATGTGAAGTAATGCTCTAAAATGAAATTTCCTTTTATATTATGCATTTCATTGTGAGCATTGTATGACTAGAAAATAAAGATGAACTATATCTCTAACTAGTAATGTGGCCTGTTGTTCCTGAATGTCATGGAAAACATCAAATATACATTATATTAGACATTAGGAATAAGATGATAATGTAGCAAATGTTAAATATATGTAACATTTGACATTACAATTAAAGAAAATAATATGAAAAATGCAGAAGGAAAAATAGAAGAATGCTTTATTGATGCATAATAGCGTATTTGGATCATGCTTAGAGAGTGTTCCTCATTGGGTTTTTTCTTTAGCATTTATCCCTTAGAGGTAATCCAGCACTACCACCATAGTTAGGCCTACAATTAGCTAGAAGGGATGGCCAGTCTTCTTTTATGTCCCACTTCACCGAATGCTTGTTACTTTCCTTTACTAGCTCTACAACTCCATGTTGATATGGCCTCTATGCTTGGGTATAAATATCTCAGGTCAAACCCCCAAAGGTCACCTCAAGAGACATGTATCTTATTACAACATGCCCTTTCAAGTCTTGATTACAACTTCTCTTTGGGGTCTTGTTATGATAATCACAATACTTGTTATGAAGAGACATAATCTTTTTTATGTAGCTATACCATTTGGAAATGGGGATATTACAATCTATCCCCCTTAGGTTTTATTCATCCTTGAACAATGACACATTCAGTATCTTTTTCTAGCTCCAATGCTCCTTTTATGATCCTATGCTCCATTAATTTGATTTCTCCTTTGGGCTTGAATTTGTCTCTTATTCTGCAATATATATATATATATATATATATATATATGAGAAGAATGTATATAAGTATTAAATATTTTTTTATCAATACTTAGCTCATTTTCTAAGACAATAAAAAGAGTTGAATTAGGGATCTACCAAACACCAATCACTAGTTCTAATTAGGGTTACACAAAGTGCAACTCCTATTTAGTTATCTAAGTGAAGGTAGGGAAAATCCTTATTCTTAACTTACATTACCATAGAAATTTTACTTATCTAATTAAAATATAAATTAAAAAATAAAGAAATTATAAGATTATAAAAGAAAATTAAGGTTAAGATACTTCCTAATCTTGATCAACCTTAGAGATTAATGGAAGTAATTATTGTTCTACAATAAGCGATATATGATCGAATGGTCTTGTTCAGGATGGAAAGGCTTGATCTTGATTTTTTTCAATTTCTTCTTTAGAAATTAACTCTAGTAACTTGGTAACTTGGAAAAATCAGACATCATACCAAATATAATCTAGAGACTCAATGAAGAATGTTGTTGACAAATCTTCATTAATCATGATAAAGTAATTACTAAATTATGATTCTTGATGAGTACCATTCATCAACATCATTTGTTCATAAATTTTGGGATTTGATTTATCTATTGAAGATTTGAAGTAAGTAGAATATGCACTAGCCAATGGAATTGCATGTTGAATTAATGGAAACATTTTCTTCAAATCAGGTTCATCTTCCCAAAATTCTTTTACACATCCATATTTTAATAATTGATAAACACTACTTCCAAATTTTGCATTAGAGTCTTTACAAAGAACAATTGACACCAGATTGGTATATCTTATGGAAAACTTATTCTTCAAACTTTCCTCTATTTGCTTAATTAAGTATGCTCCTTGGCATAGTATAACATCTGGACATGTTGATTTGGAAATTAAATGTGTGTTAACTATGCATGTATATACCTTTTAATAATTCAATTTTTAGCATCACCGAAAAAGCTATGTGGCTTCTCTAGAACCTTTATCATTCTTTCTTTTCCATGATTTAAAGTTCTAGGATTTCAAAAATCATATCTTCTAAACTCCATTTAAATCTTGTACTAATTCAAACTTAGCTTCTTTACAAAAGATCACGCAACCATCCATGTTGTGATTTTTGCAATAGGCTAATTTGTATGGTTTGAAAGCAGAACTTCTACAACAATCTTTTTCTTTGTATATACCTTTGTATCCCATAATTTCTAAGTCTAGTTGTAATTGGGATAGAAATTCTCATGGCAAGACTTCTTGTAGGCACAAGACATTAGCATCCAAATTTTGTAACTTTGCTAAGATGCATGGATATCGATACTCATACCAGTCCAATGTTCATGGTGGACATAGTGGATGTTGTTTCACACTAGCTAGTAATCTTGCAAGCATCCTGTATGTTGTAATTTTCATTTTCATTCTTGGATTCTCTCCTAGATCATTATTCTTTATGGTTATCATACCCCTTTTTGGAAAAAGATTATGACTCTCCATGTTCTATAGTATGATTTGGTTATAGGAAAAATTGATTCTCCAATTAATCTTGTTGGTAACAACTAGCTACATTACCTAGACTCTTTAGTGACCTTTCTTTCTACACCCCCTCCCCTCTCTCTTCTTTTAGAACACTAAATTCTACAATGTAACTAATGATACACTAGGGGTTAATGATTTAACATTATCTGTAAAGGTTAAGCATTTAATCTTAAGGTTCAAAAGATTAAATTTCTTAGTCATAATAATTAAATTATTAGGCATGATTAATTATCTAAGTTATGATTTCTAAAGACATACTTAAAGATATCATCAAATTATTGAGTATCCAAATGATAAATTTGACCTCACCATTGAGTTTAGAAGGGTGAAAAATATTGGAAATGACTATTTATATGTTAGAAATGGACATCATATGTCCATGTTATGCTAAAGTTGAGCATCTAAGGATCTTGAGGCATCATGTTGGGCAAGAAGTGAAAACTAATTTTTGGAGCTTCATGGGGTAGATTTGACTTCACCATTGTGTCTAAAAGGTTGAAATCTATAGGAAACAACTTTTCATTTAGCTAAAAAAAGGCTTTTAGAGCCAAAATTTATAGCTTCTAAGATCTAGAACCTTTGGCACAAAAAACGAGACTTCCCAAGAGGTCATCCATCTCAATACTACTCTAGAATGAGAGCACTTAATTAATGAGTTCTTAACTTTGTTGCTACAAAAACATCAATTTGAATTAATTTTTAAATTTTTTTGCCTTATAGTATTTTAAATTTTTCTACCTAAACATTAATTTCAAATTTTTTGTTATTTGATGGTTTTGAAAATTTTCATCAAATGCTAGAAAAATTTTTGTCAATTAATGGTAAATTTTTTGTTGCAAAGCCTATTGAGGGAGGCACCTTTTCTCAGGGTTGATGGTGACCACAAGGTGCTAAGGGAGGTAGCTTTTCTTAGCATTGAAAGTGTCTATAGCATGCTGGGAAAGGTAGCTTTTTATGGAACCAACAATATCTATGGTGTGCCAAGGAAGGCAGCTTTTCCCAGTGTTGATGGTGTCTGTGACCTACCAAGGGAGGTAGCTTTTCCCAACATCGATGATATTCATACCTTATCAAGGGAGGCAACTTTTCCCAACATTAGTGATGTCTTTGGTGTGCCAAGGATGGTAGCTTTTATCGATGTCCATGATGCCCATTAGACACCATGTACTGCCAAAATTTTTGGAAAATTTTTGGGTGAAGGTAGTGGCAATGGAGGTAGTAGCAACATCGGTAAAGGAGGTAGTATTAATGATGTAGGCATAAACAACACACATGATAGTGTTGAAGCATGGTGAGAAACATGCCAAAAAAATAGTAAAAAATGCAAGGAGGATTTCATTAGCAATGATGGTATAGAAGGAATGACAATAGTAGCACAGTAGATAGAGGACGTGCATCAATGGCAACAGCTAGTGACAACATGTGCAAGGTCATGAAGGAAAGCACCAATGATGGATGTAGGTAAGGACTAAAGAGTAGTGAAGAGTGGTGGACCTAAGCATGGATTGCTAGGGGCATGGTGGAGCAGCATGGTGTGGGGAGACTAGTAGTAGTGGACAATGGTAACAGTGAGGCATGGTGGAGTAGAACACATCCAAGAGTTTTTTCCTTGTGGTAGGGCCCTTACTTCTATGGTGGCCCTTTTGTAGCAGGTAGAGAGTGTGTTATGATGGAGTGATAGGTGCACAATGGTGGATTAGTAGACAATGATTTTTGTGCAGCATGGCAACCCATCTTTTAGTGGTAGGTTACCTCATGGCAACATAGTAGTAGGTGGTGCATGCATACGGCATAATAGCCAAGTGATGACAACTACATGGATGGGTAGATGTGATGACATAAAATGAGATAGCAATGGGAGCATGGAGCATGTGGCTAGGATAATACTTTTATGAGTCTACATGATCCTTAAATGAGCCAGTGTGACCCACTACTAGATATGTGGCCCTACAAGGTGCTACAAAACCTTAATAGGATAGTGTGGTCCCCTTGCAAGGCTACATGGCCCTTTATAGGGCTACATAGCTAGCGTCCATGTGACCCTAGAAATTCTTTCTTAAAATTATGTAGTGGAAGGTGGAATGGATGACAAAAACATGGAGCAAATAGTAGTGGTGATAGGTGCAAGGGTGGTAGTAGATAATAAGGGGATGACAATGGTAGTAATGTGGAGTAGACAACATTGGTAGGTAGGGAAAAGGAGCAATGAGTTGTGGTGAGTAGTGTGACTAGGGTGAGTGACCTAGACTTGTGTATCCTTGTCTTACCAATGTCTCTTGCACTTAATTAATCTTGATTTAATCACTTCTTCTAATTGCTAATATCAAGGATCATCTTAGACATCTGGTGCATCTGGTGGTGGTCCATAACTCTCCTTGGGTCATGGCTCCATGGCTCATCATCTAATTGTAGCTAGCCCATGATTTTGAATAGTTCTTGGGTTGTGGTTTGCTTTAATACCAAATGTAACATCCCATCCTATGATATCATGGAAAACATCAAATATACATTATATTGGACATTAGGCATAAGATGATAATGTAGCAAATGTCAAATATGTCTAACATGTAACATTAAGCATCAAGAAAATAATAGGAAAAATGCAAAAGGAAAAAGAGACAAATGCTTTATTAATGGATAATAGTGTATTTCAATCATGCTCAAAGAGTGTTCCTTAGGGTTTTCTTCCTTTGGCATTTATCCCTTAGAGGCAATCCAACACTACCATCATGATTAGGTCTATAACTAGCTAGAAGGGATGGCCAATTGTATTCTTGTCTCACATCACTCGACACTTGTTACTTACCTTAACCAGCTCCACAACTCCATACTAATATGACCTCTAAGCCCAAGTATAAATACTTTAGGTCAAAGTCCCAAATTTCACCTCAAGAGACATGTCTATTATTACAACATGCCCTTTTGAGTCTCGATTACAACTTCTCTTTTTTGAGTCTTTTTAAAATAATCATAATACTTATTATGAAGAGGCATCATCTACATTATGGTATTATTATGATACCATTTGGAAATCGGGATGTTACAAGTAAAGCGATTATTACAATATGGTATGATGTTGAGAAAATTTTTCTTTTTAAAACTAATATTGTATTTTATTTTTATCATTGAAATTACTCTTGAAATGTAAAAGAAAATAACTAGAGATATTAGGGGTAATTACCTCCTTCAAATTATATCATCACATAACCAAATATTGAACCAAAGAAAAGAAAATACATACTCATTATGGTAATTTAAAAATAACTAACATTATCATCTAACACAAGAGGTATAATTAAATAAGTACACACAAGAAATTCTAGTAACATGAATCATCAATCAACAAATGACTTTATATTTCATTCATTAAATTATTAAATATATTAGATCAGGTGTAGTGGTAAGACTTTTGATTTGAAAGCTCCAAGTCATAGGTTTGATTATGGTAGATAATGTTTAGTTATAAAGTTCGAATTAGACTATATATCCTAGGTGTATCCATACTAGTTTAGTTTGATTATGGTAGGAAATGTTTAGTTATATATGTTTATTAATTGACCAAGAGAATCTTTTGTATTATTTAAATTAATAAAATCTAAATTTTAATAATTGAAGGTTAATTTTCACATATAATGTATATTATTCAATCATAACTCTCATAAAAAAGTTTTCTTCACCCAGATTTGTCTAGTTAGCCTCTTTGATATAAAGCTCCTCCTTAGCTACTTGGATGAGAGAAAAAAAGTAACCAAGAGAGCTCTTTCTTACTATTATGTTGATAATATTATTTTATTATGACCAAGGAGGACTCTCTTGAACTAGGCTAGTAGTTGACCTTTCAAATAAAATTATAATTATTTCAAGGTTCCAATGCCATCTCTTTCTCTCTCTCTCTCTCTCTCTCTCTCTCTCTCTCTCTCTCTCTCTCTCTCTCTCCCCCCCACCAAGCCTCTTCTAAATATGTTTGATGATGATTTAGCCTTTGATTCTAAAGTAGATTCTTTTACCATGGACTCTTCAAGAATAAAAAAAGGTTCAAAGGATTGTGGTGAAACATTTTTAGCTAATTCTTTGATATAGGAAAACCTCTTATAAATCCCTTTTCATTCATACCAATTGAAGAATGAAGCTTTTAAATAACTAGGAGACATTTATGGCATTTGAGAGATGTATTTACTGATAGCTAAACTTTTGACATGCAACTTCTTAGTCTAAAATGAGATGTCTTAGTGCCAAAGAAGATATCTTGTATCAAGTGTAGACTTCTATCCTTGATTGTAGATGTTTTGCCTAAAAGGTGCATTTCCAAGGAAGATGTCTTATTTGACTTATGGACATCTTGTTTGGTTGTGAAAAGATCTAATGTGGTAGTTCCAAGATAGAAAATAGTTAACAATATCAAGTTGAGTGTGAAAAATTCTTTCTTAATGTGTTAGCTTTGTTAGGAGTTAAATATTGGTCTATGTTTCCTGATTAAATAAAAAGAGTTTGATGGTCAATCATGCATGTGATATTAACCATTAAGGCTTTGTATATTAGATAATTTTTGTTGTATGCTAGCCTTATAAAGAAGATAAGATATCCTTGAGATTGACCCTTACATTAAGAACAACCTTGTGTGATTGTAAAGCCTTTTGCTCTATAATATCATTAAGTGTGTGTAGATTGTTTTTGGTATGCATTTTATGGGATTGTGGTTCCATTGTATTTTGTGATCTTATTTTAAACTTAATAGAAGATAGCTAGTTTTCTTGTTTTCTAGCAAGTTAATTTTCTTACATATGATCTTGGTGTGTTTAAAGGATTAATCAAATCAGAGTGGACTTGTTGCATTTCTTTACCTCTAGACTAGTAGATTTCTTTTGAATCTTAACTTTTACTTTCTTATATGCTATTAAAATTAATGGTGGTATCATGGTGCTAACAAGTGGTAGTTTACATCCCTTACTAAAGACAAATATTAATAATTCTTTATAATGATCTAGAAAATCATCATTCACTACCTATTCTTGTACGTTTCTCACTATGATATCCAATTTCTTTGTTCTACACTAAAGGTCTATTACATTTCATTCTTCTGATTGATGAAATATTTTATTTAATTTGAATTTTAATCTAGATCTTTTTAAAATTTAGAGACTCTATCCATCATTGTCAATTTTTCTTTCTTTATCTCTATTTTTCTCACCATTAGTTTCTTTAATTTATTTGCTAACTTTTTCTCTACATCAAAAATCATTGTATTTCTTATTTTCTTTAATAGTACTAATTCTCATGATTTTTTCTTAGAAAATTTTAGTGGAGCTCCATCCTCTTCTTTGAACTTTGTAAAATCTTTGACATACTTTTTCTTTTCTTAATAAGTAATTATCAAGTCTTTATTTAATGCTTTATTTTATACCAAAGTACCATCAAATATTGTTTTATTATTTCTTAACATGTCACCATAGGCTTTAGCTCTAAAATAATGCTCTACCATGCTCTAGTTCCTGATCATTAAGTCATAGAACAAATCATTATTCAGAACAATGACATTAATGTTTAAAATCTTTATGAGATCTTTATTCATCATGCCTCTAATTACTAATGAAAATTTTTTAGCATTTAAATCCCTAAATTTTTTTCATGTAGCTTTATTGTAAAGTATTTCTTCCATATGAATCTTCTTTACTAATGAAAAAATTAATGCTTGCTTCTTGAAGAACAACCTTATTTTCAAAACTACAGTGTTGCATTATTGCATGCACATTGGATGGAGACAAGTAGTTACATCCAAGTTTATTCCACCCTATAGCCTAGACATTAGTGGGTTGTGTTATTATAGAAACCTCCATGGTAGTTTTCTTTAGCTTTGTGAAGACTTCTATGAATAACCATAAAACCAATTCTTTATTTTTATTCTTCAATACCATAGTGACTTTTGTAATGTTTAAATTATTAAATATTTTAATAAATATTGGTAGGCAATAGCCATGGGAGAAATGAGGCATAGAAATAGTATAATATTAGAGTACATGTCCCTTCATTTCTATCTTTAAAGTTAACAACCAAGACACATGACTTCCCTCCTTTACTATGACATATAGTAGATATAACAAAGATCAAGAAATAACATTTTTCCTATCTTTCATTACTACTTAGTAAGTAATAATGTTGGCGGGGCTAGAATATGGCATTTTCAGCTATGAAATTAGAATTCTCATGGTGATCATGGTGCAAACCTTTTTCCATTCTTATTCCTTAATAAAACATTCCAACAATTGATGTTTAGGGAACATGATCTCTTTTAGTATAAAATTTGTTTTTACTATCAAAAAATAGAATCGTAAGAACATCTTATGAATCCTTGAAAGATTCTAGGTTTATCTTGCTTGATAAATGAACCAGCTATTATTATATATCCTTATAAAATTATCCACCACAATATTACTCTTTGACATTGCAAACTTCACAAATGGTACAAGGTCAGACCTCTCTAGTTTAGCATCATGACCTAAGTTAACTAGTTCTATAGCCAAAATCATAATAATGATATTGAATACTAATCCTAGGAATCATGTATTTGCCATATTCTTCATTGGATAATAATAGATCAGAATCTCTCATTTTGTTAGCACAGCTTCATAATGAGCAACTATTATAGAACGTAACTTGATCTTATTAGTATTAGTTTTTTGTACCAAGCTAGAGATTTCATGATAAGGATTTCCATGATGGTTCATTATTCAAAGTGTTGGTAATGATAACAGTGATGGTCACTTGATTTATATATTGTTTGAAGAGATTAGAGAAGGATTTTGGTTATTGCACTTCCTCTTAAAGTACCCTTGTTGTTGTACATGCTCATTTTAACAAATAGCATATATGAAACCTATAAGAAGCTAGGGATTTCTTGAAAATGATTTCAAACAATAAAAATTCAACATGTAATACTAATTCTAGTTATTGCAAATTATTTCCATTCATATACAGACTAATTTTAAAGGCATACTAAATTTTATTCAATCAACTATAAATTGAACATCATAAAATGATTTATTCTTGTAATTCATAAGAAAAATTTATAACTCTAATTAAAAAATGAATTTAAAGTGCTTATTGGTCAGAAATTAAAGATAGAGAGAAAATTTCAGATGCAACAAGCTCAAAAGTACAAGAATCCTTTACTACATTGAGTTCTTTACATTTTTCATAATTTTTTTAAATGTTTGAATTACATTAAATGGACCTAACAACCAAATCACTGCAAATGTTTCACATGTTGGTAAATTTATTCATCAATACCTCACTCTGATATCACATTAATTTTTGTGACATTAAGATGATCATGTTTAAGAAAACTAGAAATACTTTGATAACTACTATAAAATAGAGATTATGATGCATTATGAACACTATAACAAGCATAGTTTTGATCACATACATTATACTCAAAATAGTAACAAAATAAACAAAAACATGAAACACTTAGAAAAGTAAAATGGTAAACATATGGAATAGAGAAAAATCATTATTAAATCAATGACACAAGCATCTTACACATAGTTGACTTGTCTAAGTGACCACATCTTTGGTGAGATGACATCATGAGGGCTGATCCTAGTTTAGAAACCAACATTACAACTACCCATAAGAATCACAACATTTCTAAATCCATGACACAAGCATCCCACATATAGTTAGCTCATCTAAAGAAGCACATCTTCAATAAGATGAAAACTTAAGGACTAACCCTAGTTTAGTAATCAGTGTTACAAATATCCATGAGAATCACAACATTGTGATTTGATGATACCAACAATCCACACAAATTCAACTCATCTAAGAAAGTACATCTTCAGTGTGATAACATTATGAGAACTAATCGTACTTTAGGGAACAATTTTATAACTAACCATGATAATCATAATATTTTTGAATCTATGACACAAGCACAACATACATAGTTAACTTATCTAAAGGAGCAAATCTTTGGTGAGTTGACATAAAGAGAACTAACCCTAGTTTAGGAACTAGCATTACAACTATCCATAAGAATCATAATATTCTTATATGCATGATACAAGCATCCCACACATAGTTAAATCGTCTAAGGAAACACATCTTTGATGAGATGACATCCTGAGGACTAATCCTAGTTCAATG
The DNA here is from genome assembly GCA_015680685.1 of Gnetum montanum. NCBI lineage: Eukaryota > Viridiplantae > Streptophyta > Gnetopsida > Gnetales > Gnetaceae > Gnetum > Gnetum montanum. Next base: position 287,125 of record MNCI01015850.1, on the reverse strand, counting down.
ACCAGTGTTACAACTACCCATGAGAATGTTACCATTGTTGAATCCATGATACAAAAATTCCATACATAGTTGTTTCATCTAAGGGATCATATCTTTTATGAGATGACATCATGAGAACCATCTCTAGTTCAAGAATTGATGTTACAACTATGCATGAGAATCATGACATTGCTAAATCCATGATATAAGCATTCCACTCCTAGTTTACTCATCTAAGGAAGCACATCTTTGGTGAGATGACATTATGAGGACTAACCCTAGTTCAAGGACCATTGTTATAACTATTCTTAAGAATCACAACATCACTAAATCAATGACACATGTACTCCACACACAGTTGACTCATTAAAGAGAGTACATCTTTGATGAGATGATATCATGAGAACTAATCCTAGTTCAAGGACTAGGGTTAGAACTGTTCATGAGAATCAAAACATTATTAAATCAATGATAGGTGCATCCCAAACATAGTTGACTCTTCAAAGGTAATACATCTTTTGTGATATAACAAAAGGGAGGATCACATATTCATAATTTAACATATCAAATGAAACCCACATATATAAAGATGTGTGACCTTATTTTTCAATATTTGAGATTGTGTTCAAAAAGATATCTTGCAAAAAAGATAGCCCTAAAAAAAGTAAAAAAAAAAATATGCTACTACATTGCCACTAAAAATTAAGGAATAAACACAATAAAGTTGGTCAAGATGCAAACAACTGATAGTAGCATATCATTCCCTTACATGCCAATATTTAGGCTTTACCAAAGCATCATAGGTCATAGTTATTCAAAAGAAAGTTCAAGGTAATATTACCATTGAATAATTATTTTCAAATAAATTTTTAATATTTACATTCATTTACTTCTATTTTTACAATTCCTAGGTCCAAAACATTTGAATATATTCTTCATATTTGTTATCTTTTTATAGTTGCATAACAATTCTTCTAGGTATATATTTTTTGAAGACATTTCCTGACCAAAAGCATTCGAATACAAACTATGGTCTTGATTTCTACTTTCTCTTTCATCCTACAACTTTCATTATAAATTGATATGAACTAAGGTATCAATGCACCTCATCTTAATAGATAAATAAAAAATAAAAAAAAATCTTAGTTCATTACATGCCTCTATGAATAGATATATCTTTGTGTATTACATTATGTCATGTTAAATTATTTTAAATATACATTCTCTATTTCAAAAAAATTACATTCCTTTATAAAAGATATATCACATATCTATATAGATAATGTTCATAGTATAGTTTACTAAAAATGATATTCAATTCATTAAAAAAATTACTACTCTATTAAATAGTTCTATAAAACTATCATTATATAGTTATTTTAAAAATTCATAAATAACTAAGCATTCGTACATGTTAAATTTCATAATAATTAAAATATAGAAGGTTTCTCGATCATGCATGATTAATTTTTGGTGTTGAATTGTGAATGATTCAAGTTATTAATCATTTCATATTATAGTACCTTAATTCATGAAGGCTGATTGGTCATGCATTATTAAGTCAGTATGATCAGTATTGAAAGAATCATGTTATTGAATACAAGTACTTAATTTATATTATAACTATTGAAATAATAGAGTTTGCTTGATTGTGAATGATTTCATTAGGATGTTAGATTGTGATAAATTCAAATTATTAGCTTATAGTACATGATTTATATAATATATTATCAAATATACAAGGTTGCTTAGTCATTTGTGATTAATTTGGGATGTTAGATAGTGCAAAATTCAAGTTATTGTATACTTGTACAAAAATAAAGAATGTTATCTAATCATGCATGATTCGTTAGGGTATTCTAATTGTGTAATATTTAGTTATGGTGATCGATCATGAATAATTTAGTTAGGGTGGCCAAGTTATTTACTACTAGTGCATCATTCATATTATTTCTTATGAAATATAAGAGGCTGCTTAGTTATTCATGACTCAATAAGGATAACAGGTCATGAATAAATTAGTTTGTTAACTCCTCATATTGGAATAATATTATAATTCATCAAGTATATTATGTTTTTAGGTTGTACATGTAATATATTATTCTAGGAATATTTAATCCTTATGGTGATTTACTAATACAATTTTATCTTTATGTTTATTTACATATATGTAGGTTGGATATGGATCACTTGTCAAATGATATAAAGAAGAGACATGATAAAATATTTGAAAAAAGATGGTATTAAAGTATGAATGTACAAAGAAAGGATTCCTTTGGGCCAAGCCAATATAAAAAACTTAGATAGATGATAGTGTGGTAGATTCATAAAGAGAAAATATTATGGAGTTTATATGTCATTTAGAAGTCATGATTGATTGTCCAATTGTTTAATTGGTTGATGATGACATTGGTGTTTATATTGAATCAATTAATGAGGAGTTCCATGATTATTCTCTATTCTTCAAAGATATCCTATCAATGATAGTATGGAGGGAGGATCATGTATATGATATTTTGAGTTCTCAATATCTTTTCCTTTCATAGAGTAGTATGCCCAACCCTACTTAGATAAATATATGAAAAAAATGTAGTTTTTTTATTCTATTAATAGTAGACCAATGCATCCTATCTGCAATGCATTCATAGAGAAGAGACCTTACAAGATTAGGAGGAAGGATGATCATATTGATAATAAAGAATAAGAAGAAACATCAAGAACTATATTTTCTTACCATCCTAACAATTTTATATCCATTCTATGTGTTTGTTGTTGCAACAAAACTGTATGTAGCGTATTACAATGGACAATATTAGAAGGACTTCACAAATGATATTCAAAATGAGTGGTAATGAATGAAGATCATACATGCTATCAAGAATGGAAGTCTTCTATTGGAGATAATGAAATTTTTGGGGATTAATATTTGTAAGGCTTAGCATATATTTCATGGTATTCTAAGTAGTACATTCTACAATTAGTTATGTAATTTCAAGAATTGACATATATTCTTTGAGCATGAGAACATAGGAAAGAAAAAGCCTAAATCTAGCAAGATTACAATAATAATAATTCTTGAGAGAGTGTTAACGAGATGGGTTATGGGAGATGAAACATCTAAACTAAATAAAATGTTGTCAATGACTATGATTCAATGAATTTTACTAAAAAATTACATTAACCATGGATTAATTAATCTAGGATTGCCACCGATTATCAAAAGTTAATTATCAAATATTTTCAATAAATATTGTCCAAATGTAACATTCAATGCAATGCATGATTTCTTAATTTGTAGAACTTATTATACATTGGACAATATAAAGAAATGCATGAAGGATTCTTTAGAAAGAGATAGAATTCAAAGGGAGCTTCAAAATCATTATGATTGTGTAATTGTATATAGGAATACGTACTACATACCCAAGGATTGAGTAACAAGGAAAATTGATAATTACTTAAGCATCATACATGATATAATGAATAAATCAAAAACTTCATTACTGAAACTATTAATTTTACTTAAGGGTGTTCTTAAGAAGAAGAGGCTCCAAATCTCCCTTGTAGGAATTTTGGTGAAAGGACAAGGATATAGAGATTTCAAAAATTTTAGTCCATTTTATACACAAACGAATTTCCAATTTGCCATATCATCTTTATCAAAATTCTTGAGAGATTTGAAGGATGATCCTATTGATAGGTATGGTGATATTATGAAGAAATAATGTCATTCTAGAATATGCTCATTTACAAGACCACTACTTAATCATTCAAAAATGGTACATAAATTCTCTACTAGAGGTTATAAATATGTATTATGTTATACATTTAGACAATGGAAACAACTACACTCTATATTACATTGACATGGTATATGACATTAAGGGATTCCTTGAGGGACACATATAATATCAAGTAAAGAAACTTTAGAAAATTCAACATAATCATTTTATCATATTCTACCTAGAGAAGGGTACTCCTATGATGATATGTAAAATAAATATTAAGGAAAAAAATTGATCTAAATCATTTGAGCTATGGAAAACTGTAATGGGCATCCAAGTCATCGTGGAGTTAAACCAAAGATTATCTATACCACGTTTGATCAACCTTTTTGGCCAAGAACTCTTCAATAGGCTATTATGGGTCCAGGATTAGACAATGATGGAACTAAAGTGGAGAAACAGGAAGTTGCATATGTTGGACTAAGAAATAAGAAGTCAGAAAAGTCATTTAATCCATTTTCTAATATGATAAATGGGATGATGCTTTTTATTAGGCCAAGAGATGAAAATAAAGTAGACATGATATGGGTTGGTAGAGTAAAAAAATATTGAATTAAGAACATATAAGATAAAAAATATAATAGTGGACTGGTTTGTGCCACAATCAATAGTAAACGGAAAATGACAAGATTTTGAATGGATATATAATCCAAAGAACACTAAGATTAGAACACTACAACCTAGCTCAATAATTCATGCATGGTTAAATAAAAAAAAGATGAAACTAAATATGAAAGCAAATTTGGTAATCAAAGACATGTTACAACAAAATGTGAACGATAATTCATAGGATATAGGTAAAATTACATAGTATCAAATTACAAGTTGACATTCATTCTCTTGTATTTGAGAATGATATGTAAATCCAACAACATTTATTTGTACTTTCTTTATATTGAAGTGATATGAATATTTTTTATAGAAATATCAAATTAACTTTATTGGAGTTTCTACTAATATATACCTCAAAATATATAATTACTTTCTTTAAGTTGACATGATATGACTTACTTTTTAATATGAATGAATATCATACAATGATAGATATAATAACATGTATCGTAACATATTAATGATTATCAATTTCAACTATGTAGGAATTTTATCAAATATAGTAATTTTAGTACTTACTAATTATTGATTAATCAAAAAATAAAAATTTTGAAAATTTAAAAAATAATGATATATTTCAAATATAACCAATACCGTTCAAAGGGGTTTCATCCTATATTTCCTTTGTTAATTCATCCATAGAAATGTCAAATAAGCATGGTCTAAGCACAGAAATGTAATGTATATCTATTGTAATTAGAAAATTAGATGTGGTTCCATAAGTTGTTTTAATTTTAGTAGTTTCTCCGTTATACATATCTTGAATTACATTAATACATTTATCAAGAATTTTTTTCATCTACAAGATCCACCAAGTAATATCTCTAGGTGCTCTATTATAAGTTTTTTCTAAGTTAACAAATATCATATATAAATTTTCACTACATTTTCTAAGTTTCTTCATTAGCTGTCATATCATAAAAATAACTTCTATAGTATATTTCATTGACGTAAATCCAAATTAATTTTTTAAAACTATTAATTTAAGCCTAAGATGTTACTTTATGACTCTCTCTTAAAGCTTCATAATATAACTCATTAGCTTAATCCCTATATAGTTTGCACAATTTTGCACATCTCCTTTATTTTTGTAAAAGGAAATAATAATAATTTTTCTCTAACTTCAAAGTATTTTTTTCATCTTTTTAAATTTTATTAAATAATTGTATCAACCACAAAACTCCTCTTTCCTAGTGGTTTCCAAGTTTCTATAGGAATATTATCTAGTCTAGTAGCTTTTCCACTTTTCATCTTTGATATGGTTGTCTTTACCTTAGAGAAAGAAAATACGTTAACTAAACTAAAATTTAGTTCTTCTTATTAAATGTCTTCTCTTGAGAATTATTTATTTAATAATTCTTAAAAATAATTTGTCTACCTATCTAAAATTTCATTATCTTTTACCAAAATTCTTTAATCTTTCTCCATGATGCATTTGATGTTATTAATATTCTTACATATCTTATTTTTTATTTTTGTTATTTTTTCCTTATATATTATTCAAAATTTTGTCAATAACCTTTTTAATCAAGAGGCTCCCCTGACCATGCAACATAATTCTAGTGTTCTTGAGTTATCCCTTAAAGAAATTTCTACAAGGTGGTCCATTGGTATGAAATGTAGTTTGCAATATTTTTAATAAAGGGTTTCAACATGATTTGAATTGCTCTTGGTATTCTAGTTGAGTAATCTTGCTTCTCAAAAAAGGAGATAGGATAGATCTTAATAATACTGATTGATTGCAATCAATTTAGTTTTTACTAAGTTGTTAGCTATTATTTTGGAGAATAAATTTAGTTCATGTGTAGAAATGTGAGGTCTTTATGCTCATTCACAAGTAGGCTTTAAGAGGAATTATTCTACTATAGATCATCTAATAACTTTTGATGAGTGGAGAGGTACCCCTACACTCAACCATATGAATACGAACGTTTCACACGCAATTCGGTTGAACTCCAAGGACTAAGTGGTTACGCGCCTTAATGGAACACTTAAGGTTAATCAATCGTTGTCTTCCCAAACTTACTTGTATTGTCATGGTTGTGTGGTTAAGTAAGCTTGAGGTATATGATTTTTATATCTTTTATCATTTTAATGTCTTATGCTAATAGGGGAAGGTGAAGAGAACTAAGTGACTAACTTTCATTAACTATTCACTAAGTTCTAATCGTCCTAATACCAGTATTCATTCCCACTTGCCGCACACACCCTAAACCTGTGCAATGTTGCTGGGATTACCAAACGCTACTCGTTATTGGGTTACCAAGCGTCACACATGTGCTCAAAGTGATCGTACTGAGTGTACTTAAGTAGGAGAGTCAAGGGTTGAGAGAGATTAATTAACTAGGAAAGCATTTAAACATTCAACAATAATTAATTACTATTTAGCTTAGTCCATATGCTGCAAGGTTTATCAGAAATTTCATCTTTATTGTCGTACACAAATGTGTGCTTAGGTACAATTTGCTCAAATAAAGATCCGTTCACTTTAAGACTCCTGCTACGGGCACATGGAAATTATTCTAACTTTGGAATGGTAAAACTACAAGAGTTTAGCTAAGGGTCTAAGTCTAAGTGCCTAGAATAGGGAAGGTCGTCTCTTATTTATAGAAATTATGGCAGGCCACGATATCGCGTACACGATATCATAGTAGCAGACGCGATATCGCGGTTCATCATACCCCCATGACTGAATGAAAACTTGTCCTCGAGTTCCTTAGAAAATATTGGGAAGGTATGGGATTATTGCCTTGAATGATACTAATAGTGAATGGGGTGACACATGAACAGATCATCATTACAATACATGAAAATATTAGTGTTCATGACAACAAGAGTGAACACTATACACATTTGACATCCAACCTTATTTGGCAGCTAAGTGATAAGAGAGAAGAGAGAGAGAGAAAAGAAGAAGTCTATTACTATCGATGCCAAGATTGTGACTGTCGTTGTCCATCCATAAGCGCACCATCAATCTTGTTCCTTGCATAACTGCTCCAGCACCAGTCCGTTCCAAGTGTTCCCTCCAAATACAATCCATTGTTGTATGATTACCATTTGCACACACAACCCAGTCTTAAATTAGCAAGGGTAAATAAATCACAATGCAGTTGATACCTTGCCTTGGTGAAAGGTCCATTGGCTGAGTTGTGATATGGTTGATGTAGATTTTGTAGATATAACACTGGTGACTACCCAAGGTGTAGGGGTTAAGAGAAAATCAAAAACATTGGACCAGGACCCCCATGACTAAGAGTAATCCTCTGATAGCGAGAGAATGGAAAAAGAGAAGGAATAAGAATGATGGAGAAAAAGAAACAACAACAATGCCAATAAAATGGATGTCAGGGATGGAAATTAACAAAATAAATGTTGATTATGAAAATTTTTAAGGGAAAGAAATTAACTAATGGACCAAATAGGAATGCCAGTGGGTCCTCCCCAAAGCATGCTCATGCCCTTAATGCCTTGACAATCCCACATTCAAAGACTTCGTCAGCTCTAGAAATGCCATTTGGAAACAAGAGTTAAAGTATTAACCACAAGATTTTACCAAAAAGAAAACAATGCATCAACCAAAATATAGACTATTGATACAATCGGCAATGAGGTGAAAAATGGAGAAAGAATGATGGAAAGAAAAGAGTGGAATGGAGTCTTAAGAATAAGGTGGTGTACAGCCCCTTGTGTATTAATGGTTAATATGACTTAGTAGATCTCATTCCAAATCTAGTCTCAAAAAATCCACACCAGTGACTTCGCATTAATACATTTGGCCAATCCATCCACTTGAAGTAACAAGAATGCTTCCGCCAAAAAGTCACCATCATTCTGACAAAACGAGAAAGGAAAAAGTAGGAAGTGAGAAAGGACCTTAGTTAGAGGGAACATGTTTGTTTAGTTCCATAACCAGTGCTTGTAGCCCATATGAGTATTTATTCTAAGGGGTGTGCTTTGAATTCTCACTTTTCTCCCTTTTTTTTTGCGTGAGAACCACGCCATGCAAAGACTTATTATTTTTATTAGCTCAGCTTCCCGATAATGAAGCAACATCGAAATGGTAAGGAAAAATTAAGAAGAAAACATCTAAGCATCCAAGAGAATGGCCAGTACAAATGCATCAAATCCCCTTGAAGTCACAACCCTTTTCAATCTTTGAGTCCTTCCTTAGTTTGAGAAATGTTGAGTCACCAATTCATTGATAGTTTTATTATTTGAAGAAAGGGACTATACAGTTCTAAGCCAAAAGGGACCATATAAATTCATGGAAGCATGGATGACGTGGACACATTGCCTGTTATATCAAAAGAACCATACCTTAGTATCAACATTATAACTTAAAGGTAAAAACCAAACATTAGCAATCAATGGAATACAGTTCATACCACCATTAGCAGCACTTATTAGGTGACAAACCTAACAAAATAAAATAAATAAACACACAAATAAAAGAAAAAGTATGAATGATGTTGCAAAACAAAAACAAGAAAAGTTAAAGAAATTTATAAAACAAAAACTTAAAAAGGAACTTAGGGCCTTGATTGATCAGCATACTTGGCCATCTCCCCCATGATTGAGTTGGAAGCAGAAGATCCGAAATAATGAGTGAGGTCATCATTTCTTCGATGTGTTATGTGCATTGACCATTCTAGATTCATGGTAAGGTTTGGTCTGTTGCACATTGACTAGTGATCTCTTATCAGAGCGTTTGTTTGAATTTTTTAGGAATTTTCAACTTCCCCCGATTGATGTTTTCAGGTTAAGGTTTGGAAGTTGGTGATGCTCTTACTCTAGTGCATCTATGTTCTTGACGTGAGCACAAGTTGTTCCCTCAGTTAGTTCCATGCACATTGGTGAGTTGCTCTCTTGATCAGCTATCAACCACTGGGTGTCTTCGTGTTGTGTGGTTGCTACATATAGGCACTTTTGTATGTTAATTTATTGGGCACACTAGTTGCATGCAGGAAATGTTGAACATTACTATACACAATCACACCCTGTATCACTGTATGTGATGCATGGAAATCTCTTCTTCTTGATCTTCCCAAAAGTACTTTCCTTAGATATTTCCAAGAAAAGATCATGGATTCCTAGGCATTCATTTATGGTACTTAGCCATGCCCTTTCCATTATTATTGGGAAGTTCCCTTTATCATTGTTTACTTGTATCACTAGGAAATCAGTTGGGTATGACCACCCACACATAGTGGTAATGATGTCCTCCACCAGTCCCAAGCGAATAGTGATGGATTGGTCAACTAGCTCTAATCGAATATTGCTCTTCTTTAATGGAGGTAGGTTCCAGGCTTTATACATCTCTTGTGATATTAAATTGACTTCAGAACCTGAGTCTAGAAGAGCTTTACATGGTTCATTCAAAATGACTTGGAGATAGATTAAAGGCTTCCAGGGTCAGAGAATTTCCTAGGAAGGTGGCCCTCCTTAATCCAGTCAATAACAAAATATGTTAAAATAACCGTGTGCATTGAGCTTTGTTTTTGGTTTGAAAGGAGCTCTGAAGCCTTATTTGATGGAGGGGCGTTCAAAGGCTCAACTGCTTGTAGTTGTGAGAGCTTGGTTGGACTCTTGGTTCTGAAGAAAGGTCTTCTCTTCATACAGTTGTCAAAACTAGTAGCAGGTTGAAGGTTCACAGCTCTCGTTGCATTGCGTTACTGTGGTTGAGTGGGGAGTTCCCCTTGCATTGCTGGAGCGGGTGGTAATGGAGCTATTAGTGTGAGAGTTGCAGATGGGTTTGGAGGATGGTATGTCTGTGGGTTGTCTTTTCTAGGAGAAGGAGTCCTATAATACTCTTGAGCTTGGCAGTGATGTTGTGATCTCATGTGATCAATAGAATCACATGGAGAGATTGGCTACTGCATGTAATAGCCATATGGATCCGGTTGCCGGTAAGGGAATTGTTGCCTTGGTGGTGGCATTCCCCATGATTGTGGATATTTCCACTGCTGGTGTTGCTTAATAGGTTGTGGCGGAGTTCCACTCGGATAATACATTAAAGGTTGGGGGAACTACCTTGGATTACCTTGGGGATAAGGTAACCATTGGGGTGCTTGTCGTTTATTAAGTTATGGGTTGAGTGCATACACCCCAGACTCTTGTAGATGTGAGATCACTAGGCAACATCCCTTAGGATGGTCGTATTGGCATATCTCACATCCACTGTTATTATCCGTATCAGAATCCACAACATCTTCGGTGATGGCCATTTTACCCTTACCTTTGTTACACGCATTGTCCATGTCCCTCTATTTATTTTTGTCATAGTCACTACCTCACTCCTTAGACTCCTCTACAATTTTAAGAATAGTTTCAAATCTACTATCCAGGGAGTCCCACATTTGGTCTACCTTTGTCGACACTTCTATTGTTAATTTTTGGAGTAGCAAGGTTTTCCTATTCATCATCTCTTCGAGTGGTGACTCTTCCTCCTCCTCACAAAATCTCATTCCCCTTTTTTAAAGGGAAGGATCTTGGTTATACTCTTCCACACTTTCTCTCTTACGTAGCTTCCCTTCTTCCTTGGCTACTTGCTCCAACAATATATGGACCTGATGGGACCTAAGCTCTGATAATCTCCCTTGGGCATATGTTCCAAGGGTTCTCCTAGTTTTATGCCTAAGTCCATCTACGAGATGGTGTAGTTGATCCTGTTGTGCATAACCATGGCCTGGGCAACGATGTAATAGTGCATAATAACGGCCCATGGCAGCATCCAAGGGTTCATGATTTCCTTGCTTCCATCCTTGGATTTGCTTTCGCAGGTTGGACACCCGGGAGTACATTTGATACTTATCATTAAATAGTTCTAGCATCATACTCCACCTTCAAATGGATTTCGGTTCTAAGATCTGGTACCAGCATTCCACTTCTTTCATCAATGTCCTTGGGAACAACTTTAATTTTTCCCATTCATTCTCAATGTTCTGCAAGGCACATGCATCGTGAAATGTTGTAAGTGGTTTTGAGGATTAGCGTTGTATCCCCCCTCGAATCTTGGGATATTATTCATGTCTAACCTCTTGATCCTACTATCTTTTTGATGCCTTGTGGGAATTCTTATGGCCTCCATGATGTCTAACATGCTTATGGTCATGAGTAGGGGTTCTTCATGGTCATTTTGTTCATGGCATCTGTGATGTCTACAAAGTTCCCTACTCTCCCTTCTTCTATGATGTGATTCTCTAGAGTGCCCTCATCCTCGTTCTTGACTCTCTCATTGAGGTTTCTCACTCTGTTTACCTTTATCCTCACGGTTAGATTCCTTATGACTGAGTCCTAACACTGCAAGAGAGGGTGAATGTGACAATGAAGGTGAAGAAGAAGGAGAACCATCGCCATGACAATGTCTCCTACCTTCTCTTCGATGGTCTCGACCCCAATCATGATTACAATCAGAATGCCCACCCTTATCATGTGTTTGTGTTCCCTCATTGAACACTTGGTGTTCATGAGGATTAGAACCATGGTTGTCAACCATGGAGTGAAGGTTCTAATACACCACCTCTTGACCATCGTTAGGAGGGGGAACATCATTTGATGGGGAACCTATTGGAACTGGTTCACCATCTCCAATTTTGCTTAAAACATGAGGGGCTTTATGGGATCATTTACCCTTCAAAAATGCATGATATCTCTCCTGTTGCAAGTCCCTTTGATGTTGCACTTCTGTGGGATGGTAGTCCCTTGTGTCATGGTTGCATGCAACGTATTTTGCATATAACTGCGACATGCCTATTCATGTGAGAGCACAAAGGAGCATGTTGGGGACTGCTCGGTTTTGAGGCAACACTATGTTACCCTCCAAGTCTCTCCAATGTAGTTGTTCATCTTGATGGAGAATAAAGGTAAAGTCAGGTACATACTCATCGTGATAAATATATACCACACAGAACTATTGAGGTATTGGCGGATCTTGGTTACATATGTTATGTCATCGACTATCTCTAGTGTTGGTCCTAGGTGGTAAAGTGCTTTTGTGCAAAGAAGACGACATTTTTATCTTGTTTGGTGTGCTATTTACCATTGTCTTATGTTTCCTTTTGATCAACCCTACGGGTTCATTCTAGCGTCCCAATGATATGAATGGTCTCCTATGTTCTACGTAGTGCACAAACAACTAA
>MNCI01015850.1:249793-274475 GCA_015680685.1 Gnetum montanum | reverse complement strand
TAAACATTTAACAATAATTAATTACTATTTAGCTTAGTCCACATGTTGCAAGGTTTATCATAAAGTTCATCTTTATTACTGTACACAAATGTGTGCTCAAGTACAATTTGCTCGAATAAAGATCCGTTCAGTTTAAGACTCCTACTGCAGGCACATGGAAATTACTCTAACTCTGGAATGGTAAAACTGCAAGAGTTTAGCTAAGCGTCTAAGTCTAAGTGCCTAAAATAGGGAAAGCCGCCTCTTATTTATAAACATTGTGGCGGGCTACGATATCGCATATGCAATATCACAAGGGCAGACACAATATCGCGGTTCATCAACTTTTCATTATTACATAGGCAAAGAAAAAAGGTCCAACTATAAAGCTTTTATTGTTTTATTAATTTCTTCAAGGCTTATGATTCTATTACTCGAGATAATCTCTATAAGAGATTAGATAGCATTAACATTCCACAAGATCTCTTTTCTACTGCTAAATGAATCTATGAGATAGCATTCTTATTGAAAATAATCTTATTGAAGAAGTAACAATTATCAACAACTCAGTTGGAGTTAAACAAGGTTGTCCTTTGTCCCCTACCCTTTTGAGCATATTTATAGATGAATTGAAGGAATATATGCAAAATGCCTCTAATCATGATATGCCAATAAATGGATTATTTTATAACATGATTCTCTTTACTGATGATGTGGCCTTGATTACAAAATTATCAAAAGAGTAAATTATATATTTTAAATTCTCCATGACTACTACAACCATTCTGGTATAAAAGTTATTATTGATAAGACTAAAATTCTAGTTTGTGGTACTAGAAATAGAAATTACAATTTTTTTCTTGGAAAAAAAAAGCTTGATATATATGAATCTTATAAATATTTGGAAGTTGAATTTGCTAATAATCATAATTGGAATACCTTTATTGCTCAAAGGATTTCAAGTAGTATGTGAGGTCTACTAGCTCAAAGAAATAGTTATAGTAAGAAACAAATTTTGGCATGGGAGATTAAAAAGAGACTTTTTCGTAGTCTTCTCTAACCTGTATTATTATATGGGTGTGTTGCTTAGGGACCTTCTCTTTCTACATATAATTGAAAAAAATTAGAGCATATTCAAAAATAGTTTCTTATATATGAATTTCAAGTAGAAATACTTAGAAGTTGAAGTCCTTGACACTTTATTGCTTATACTTAGAAGTTAAGTCACATGGAAAAAGTTAATTATGCTAAGGAGATAATAAATGCTACACAAGAAATTGGATGGTTGCATCAAGGAAAATTATGGCTTTAGTCATAGAGTATCATAATAGAGGATCTTCCTTTACACAGAATGCTCTTTTAGAAAACTATAAAAGAAAAAGTCTTAGCTAAAGTTTAGTTGAACATGTTAGGGAAAAAACAATTTTATTCACATTATGTTCGAGGAAGTTTATTATTTAGTACTCAAAAGTATCTATTCTTAGTTATTCCTATTCATTTAAGGAGTCAAATTGCTAGATCACGAATAAGCTCTCATCATCTCCTTATTGAGATAGGTCATTCAATTAATTTAACAAAAGAAGAGTGTATTTGCAAACTGTGCAAACAAAGCATAGAGTATGAAGAACATATTATTTTATTTTACCCATTTTTGGCTCACATTCGATTGAATTATACTATTAATTATAATTTGCATATTGTTTTCTTTCAAATTGACCCTATTTGCTTAGGACATTACATCAATGATATTTTCAACTTTCTTCAAAAATATGTTGAGGCTTTGTAACCATTCAACAAATCCTTTGTGATTTTCTATACATAATAAACATTTCTAGTTTCCAATTTCTAGTAAATAAAATTTTCTCCTTGCTTTGTTCCTAATTTCTTAGAGATGTTATCCAAAGCCTTATGTTTGGCTTTAGCTACTAGTTTGCCTTCTTTTTTGCTATTTTGTACAACTATGTATTTTTTTGGTTTTACTACCATTCCTTAGAGCACTATTTCTTGTGTTGGATAATTTGTTGCACTTTATCACTCCATCACTATATCTCCTCCAAGATATATTTTTTGTTTTTTTGTTTCACCTAAAATGTTATTTCCAATTTTCTAAAATGTAACTATACATTTGGCCCTAAATTAAATTTGGGGCAATTTCAATTCCAAGTACCTTCATGAAGCAATTGTTATCCAAATAAAGTGATGTTGTCTTCCTTCAAAATCTACCGGTTACCCCTTTCTCTCTCTCCATAATTAGACGTTGAAGCTTCCTATTGTTGAATCCACAACCATTAATTAGATGTTGAATTATGAGGCTCTCGTAAAATACGACCTTGCAATCTTTTCTTATGGTTAAAATTTTTAACTTAAACCCAAAACTTACCTTTAAAATTGAAAAACTAACCCTTCAAAATTAATCACGTCCTTGTGCACAAAGAATTCAGAGCTCTACATTAAACATATGCTGCGTAGACTTCAGCCATTTCAAGCACTAATTTTGGAGCAGGCTTAACTTGAACCTTTAAAAAGTAGCAAATCAAACAAAGAAGGATCTTGCCCTAAGCTAACCAATGAGGTGTAGAGTCTCCAGGGTAGTGACTTTTGTGAAACCAAACCAGTTCCAAAAAAACGTTCCGAGGATTGTATATCTCGAAAACCAGGCTACAGATTTTGAATGCCCGTGATTGGACAAAAGGATGGAAGATAAGGCACAATCCCACGTGGTCTCCTGTGATTGGAGTAATTGACCCTGATCTGTGACTGGAACTTGTGCTCCACTGCATCTCCTTTGGAGCAGCAGAGGAATTGCAGCCTGGCAATGGCGATGATGATGCCTGCACTGAGCCCATCCGGATTCAGCAATCACAGCAATGTTGCTGCTGCTCCTTCTACTAGAATGGCGTCATCACCATTGGTAGTTTGTATGGCCACCCAGTCAGGCTCAGGAGGCACAACCAGCAGCAGCAGCCGTCAGGTATATGCTTCTATTAAAGCATTTCGTTAAAATAAATAGCTGTTTTTGAAACTGAAATTTGAAATTGAAAGTGAAATTTATTTGGCGAAACTAAAGTTTGAAATCCAAAGCGAAATTTCATTTTGTCCCTAGAATCACAAAATGTGTGTTCTTGGTACGATATCGAACAAATCAACCAAACTTGTGACTGTTATATTCTATATGTCTGACAGGTTGAAATGTAGTATATTGCATAAAAACGTTGTATTCATCTTCATTGCTATTTGTAAGGTAACGTATTTATTTTCTAAAAGGAATTTTGAGTCATCTACCTATATTTCAACTCTGAAACAATGAAATTTCATTTTTGGTCTACTAATTGTCCATTGTGAATGATGAGGAACAGCAGAGGAATAATTTGCATTTGTATTAAGGCGTCTGATGAAGAACAACAGATAAATAAATTGCATTTGAATTAAAGCCTGATACTACTCAAATGGAAATATATTTTCCCTTTTACATTTTCCCAAAATTTAAGTTTTTGAAATACTGATTTGGGAACCACCAAATTAGCAAAATAGGTAAACCCTTTTAAGTTCCGTAGAAAACCAAAATTTATGCAGGAATGTTTTTGACTAAGAAATTTGGATGACACTGTTAGATGGGCTGAAATATAATGCGATACAATCAGCTTTATCCCCTATTACGTATTTTTTGCAGGTGAAGGTTCTAAGAATGGGGGATAAATCGGCAACTCTGAGACCCAAGAGCAGATCAAATGGAAAACCCGTAAAACTGCTGTCCAGAATTGAGCAATTGAAGCTGCTGACAAAAGCAGAGAATGCAGGCCTGCTATCTACTGCGGAGAAGTTTGGTTTGTCACTATCCAAGATTGAGAGCCTTGGACTGCTGTCAAAAGCTGAGGAGTTGGGATTACTGTCAGCAGCAACAGACCCCAGCACACCTGCAACACTGCTCAATGTGGCTCTTCTTCTGCTTGTGGCTGGGCCATTGTTTGTCTACTTTGTTCCTGAAGATTCTGCTTGGCAAGTTGCATCCCAAGTTTTAGTGGCTCTGCTAACAGTAGTTGCTGGCCCGGCAGCTTTTGCTGCTTCAAACTTGGTGTCAGCCTTGCAGAAATCAAATTGATATGTTCTTGATATTTGGATGATGATGTTCTTGTTGTTTGGACTGAGTTCAGTCCTGCTAGAAGCATAGTGGGGCCAAATTCCATGCAATTTTGATTTCAACCATTGTAGCTATGAAATCAATGTGGCACTGCTTAATTGTAATACAATACTGTTTTTTACGAAATTATAATGCAGGTGACTTGCTGGTTAGAGTGTGAAACTTGTGATTTGTGCTGAAAGTTACACTGATATATACAAGCATTAGGAAATTTGTGTTTTTCTCACAGAAAAGAATAAGTTTTTGTTGAAAAGTGCAACAAAGTTTTTTTTTTCTTAATTTTTAAACATGAATTGATATCAAATTTTCATATTGATTTGTGACGCTTGTGCTATTAGTTTTCGATAACCAATTTGTGAGATGTGCTAGTTAGTACAAAGGCCTCTCCTCTGGTATCTATTTTTTATTTTATGAATGATGTTGATCTAGTGGATAAATAAAACATTGGTTTTTAGTCGTTGTGGATTTGCAATTTCAGCTATAGTCGATCTCAATAAAGAGGATTCATTTAAAACCATCATGATTGTTTCTTTCCAATTTCATTCCTTTCTGATCTTATGCAATTTATCAGAATCCTTTAACAGAGCTCAATCTTTTGTTCCATGTCAAAAATGAGGGCTGGGAAGAGAGTTGTACTTCTCTTATCACATCTCAAGAGGATGTGAACCGTCTTGGATTTTGTTCATCATTCAAAATCTAAAAAAGAAGGTGATGCTTCAGGTATGCTTAGAAAGTCCCCTGATTATATCAGTAAATTGAGCAGCCAACTTTGGAAGATGATCACGTTAATTGTGCAAGGATGAATCGCCTCAGGTAGTGGAGAGAATATTGCTGACAGGATGAAGCTTTGGGGAAATGATTGAAAGAAAGGATAGGCTGCACAATGAAAATAAAAGGAAAAACAGATTTACGTGGTAAAACTCAGGAAACATCCATGGGGCTGGCAAAAGAAATTTATTCAAGATGAATTATTGGTGAGATAAGGTACTATGTTTGTCTTTATAGTACAGCCTCGAAGAGATTACAAGTTATATTCAGCTAAATAACCATTTAAGTTTACAATTAGAAAACTAAAATTCTCAAAAATTAAAGAATGAAACATTAATTCTCAAAAAATTAAAAAAGAAAACATAAAAGAGAAGAAAACAACATAGAAACGTCCATTCATTATGCAAAAAATGCATAAAAACATGTTATAGCAAAAGAGGCTTACCATATATATTGTATCTACCATTAACAGTAATGAAAATTTAAGGAGAAAACAACAACAGTAAAGGTTGGAATATGAAACTGTTTTTAAATTGAAGGAAGATAACATACAATGATTCGAAGATATAATTAAGGGTAACAACAAAAGTAACAGTTGGAATATGAAACTGTTTCTAAATTAAAGGAAGATAACATAATGATTCGAAAATATAATTAGGGGTTAGGGGTTGTTGAACCCTATAAAAAGTTTTATTAATCAAAATAGAGTATCAAATACACATCAAGCATATGATAAACTAGATAGAAAGAGTAAAAATATACAAGTAGCATATAATAGAGTAGATAGTATCAAATAGAATAGATAAAATAATAAGAAAGGAAAGATTCTTCAAATTTGGAGATACCTACTTAGGATTTCATCCTTACAATTAAGCCAATGATAAAAGAAAGAAGCATGCTTTTGGGAATTCACTTCTTACAAAAGATTGACTATAATCAACAGTACAAGTAGAATAAATAAAGAATCAAATGATAGTTGGAATTAAAAAGAAGAGCTCCCTTGTAGAGAATTGTGCTAAATAAGGTTACTTGCACTAGAGCCTTTATCACTCATAAATTTGAATCAAGGTTGCAAAAGATGAATCTATTGATTGATCTCTTATTGAACCTTTGAAGCTTGGGATAATATTTGGAAATAAACAAGCTAGAAGATTTGTGATTTCTCGACAATAGTCAAATGATAATAGTTAAATATTCTATTTTTTAAAAATGATATCACATCTAATGAGCAGTGAGCAGTCCCTATGTCCAACCATATGAATCACAAGCATTCATGCACAATTTGGTTGAACTTCATGGATGAAACTAGTTTGCCATCTATATTGGTAAGCCTTGATTGTAATTCAATGTCTTCCCACTTGGACTAGTGGTAGTTTTGTCACGAATGGTGTAGTCTAAAGTGAGGCATATGATGATAAATATTGTTATGACCTTATGCTTAATAGAGAAATTAATTATTCAATCTAATTAACAATATGAAGATAAATGCTAAATTAGCCTACGAGTAATGAGTGTTTGTTCCTAGCTTGCCATACATGTCCTGAACTCATGTATCCACTACTAGGATTTCCAAGCATTATACTATTGGGTAAACCAAGCAATAATGTTGTTGGGATTACACTCAAAACTAGTCATGCTCATTCTGGCGGTTGATTGACATGCATAAAATGTAAATATTAACTAAGTGCATGGAAAGTAAAGTGAATTAAAAGTAAATCTAATCTATTCCAAGTGCTGCAAGTTTTATCGAAAAGTTCATCTTTATTGCCGTTCATACAGAAGCAGGTACATTTGTGTTCAAATAAAGATCTATACACTTCTCAACTTTGATTGTGGGCACTTAGAAAATATTCTTAACTCTCAAAAGAACAAACTACAAGAGCTTCGCTATGCTACGAATGAATAAATGTCTTAAATGTGGTATGTGCATGCATTTATATAGGCAAGACTAGACACTTCTACAATGCGTATGCATCAATGCATCAAATCATGCATCAACAAGTACATGTTGATGCATCTACATTGACAAGTACTCCTCGACAAGATCGCATTGACACATTCACATTGATGCAACCCAACCAACAAGGATACATCATACCTCTATGACTAACTAAAAACTTGTCCTCGAGTGAACAAAAAGAGGAACAAGCTTGTTACAAAAATTTGGGAAGGTATGGGATTATTAACTAACTGACTGATTGACTCAAATTGACTTAATCTAATGCTAAGTACCGAAGTGTACGAATTTACAACTTTTACAAAAATAAGTATCCATGAAAAAAAAATTGAACACCATTACAAAATTTGATAGTTGAACCCTTCTAGAGGTTGAAGACGAGAAGAAAGTCAAATAGTCCTAAGAGGTGAAGGCTCCTAAGGTGCCGAAGGATCTTCTCCTTCCTTTGGTACATGCAGCAGTTGCAATTGAGGCATGGTAGTTGTGGTTGTCATGCTGCAATTGTGACAACTGGTGAAAGATGAAACACATCTAGTAATTCTTTTATCTTCTCCTCCTTACTCCAGGGATCGTACATGGTCCACATAGCATCATCGATGTGGACTAGTATAGGAACATCCTACGGATAGGACATTGTAAGGAACAACTCCTTCACATTGACAAACTAGGCAACGATTTCTTTGTGTTTGATGTCAAATGCTCTAACAATGCTTTGTAGCTCCTGGTAGTCATTCATTCTCTTGGCTAGGTTCTTACTCATTGATTTTTAATATGTGAATCGCACTTTGAGAACTTTGAGTTCAGCATTGGCAGTTTCTAGCTTTTGTTTTAATTCCTTATGATTCTTGAACTCAGCCTTGTACAACAGGTGAAAGTTGACCACTTGCTTCTCGAGTTCTAACCTTAGCCTTCCAACACTTAGCATTTTCAAGTTCTCATAGCAGAGGTTGGCTAACTCCATTTACTCCATCATCTCCTTGATTTGCAACTCCTTGAGGTAGATTTCTTCTTTATTATACATGTTCAATCCATCAAAGATGGGCTTCCATACTTTACCTCCTTGTTGGAGTTGCTGGAGGGTCGTGTTCACCTTTGCCTTAGCCAATTGGATCTCTTTCTCATTGACCTCTTTGAGAAGGCCAACCTAGTCCTTGTAAAGGTTTTTGACCCTTTCAAACTTGAGGGCCTCATTTTTCCAAGTGGCAATCTCAATTGTTGATTTCTAGTACAAGGCATGGACCTCCTCTATTAAGAGATTACGATTTTCCATTGCCAACATCCTCAATTTTGAATGTACCTTGACAAGTTGCTTTTACTATTGTCAAATGAATTCCATCATTGGTTCTTTCTATGTCTCAACATTCCACAAGTGATAGTTCTCTTAAGTTAGAACCACATTCTCCTTGTGGATCTCTGACAAGTCCTTTCAGGTTTTGTAGATAGTGGCATTTGCTAAGGATTGGTTAAAGATCACTAACTTCTTTGTATACTCAGCCTCTTGAAGTTTGTATTAAAGCTACTAAAAAGCTTCATCTCTTGTTATAGCCTAGCTAAGGATGGTGGGATCAGCTAGGTGGGCTCTTAATTTCATAACTTTAGCAGCCAAGCATCAATTTTTAGTTGTGGCTATTTCAATTTGGGCATTGGTAATGATGTACTTGCCCCTAGCATTAAGTAGTTTTGACTGGATTACTGTGATGGTATCTGGGAGATCAAAGATCTCCAAAACCAATTGCCTAATTCCCACTAGTTGGTCCAGGAACTCTTCATGTTGGGCTGCACTAAATCTTCCACTTGCTACTCCTACAGACATTTGCATGTCCTAGAGTGTAGCAACATCTGTCATAGAGGTCATAGGAGCATTGAGTGCTTCTATCACTATATCATCCATCACTTTTGCAGCTATTTCCTACCCTTGGTGTTGCATCACCAACACAATTTCCCCCTCACCCTTCTCCAGGCACACCAAAAAAGTAGTGGCATTGCTAGAGATCTCTGGAAATTATTGTTATCATGAAAGGAACACCATTACTTCCTAGGTGTTAGGATTTGATCTTGTGGGCACCTGCATTCTTTTGGAAGAAAATAGTGGGTTTGCCCCCTCCATCCTACTTATGGTTCTTGTCATTTCATTGAGATGGCTCAATGTTGGTTAATAGATGGAGGGTTCACCACCACTCGATCTTGCCTACTACTGCTACAGGAGTTGCTCATAAAGTTCACTCAAGCATTCAATGGCAACATGGGCCTTCAACATTATTTCATGAGTGGGTGGTTGTGGTGGTTTCTCCTCTTCTTGCACTTTTGGCAGCACCTTGTCTTTCATCATTTCTACCCAAGAGGTAGCAGGAGCATGCCAAAGATTATCATTTGAGTAGTAAGTTATTCATTCCCTTTTGCATAATTTGCTAATGAAGTAAGAGAATGAGAGTGCCTTTCTTCCATGCTCATTTTCTTTGAAGTGATTTTTGATCTCTAAATAGATTAGTTGAGGGAGATTTACCAGGAATTTTTCCATCAAAGTAGCACATGCATGGGCAAAGAAGATCGTCACTTTTCTTGGCCTCACTCTTGGATTGAGATGAAAGGTTACAATTTTGAAATACAATTCAAAATACAGGAATCTCATAACATTTCTGAGTGCTTTAGCAAGCTTTGCCTCATCTTTATCATTAAGCTTGCCTGAAGAAGAAGTATATACCATAGTTGAAGTCCTTAGAATTCTTATTTAAGGAATAGAATTTTCTCCCATTGGAATTGTTGGTTGATGGATTTTTACATTTTCATAACTAGATTATCCATCCTCTTCATAAGCTTCATCTCGACCTAGTTGTGAAACTTCTTCATATAAATGTGCATGCTTATTACCTTCACATATCTAGATATGACTAGGATTGGAATTTTTATCTATCTTTGCACTAATTATATCGAATTAAGAAACCATCATGTAGAAGGTATACTTCATGCTCTCCATGTCTCTATTTAATGCTTCAACCTATTGCCTCTTAGGTGTTATCTAAACTAGACAAAATGCTTAACCAATTCCAAGAGACAATAAACCCAAAGCTTCAAATATTTAATCAACAAAAAGCTTGATACCAATACTGCTAGAGTAAGTTTACTCCAATAATTATTCACCTTTAAATACTAAATCTAGATATTATGAATAACTTTTTCTAGAAAACAAGAGAACTAACTATATTTAATTATTCAATTAGTAGATTACAACAAGGTTTCCAAAATCCAAAAACATCCAAAACCTTTTACACTTAAATGATATTACATAGCATGAGGCTTTACAACCAGATAATGATTATTCTCAATGCAAGATACAACCAATAGAGAGATTCTTCCACAACCCAAGAATGAGATCTCAATATACAAGTAAGAATAGGAGCACATAGGCTAATACACAATACAATTGACCTTGGAGTTGTAACCTCTATGCATTCACTTAGTGCTCTCTCTTCTACAACTTATCAAAGATCTTATCAAATTAAGAGCATTCACTAAGAAATATCCTCTCACTCTCTATCCATCATAAACCTAATACACCAATAATTTTATTAAGAAAACAAGATAAAAAACCTAAAGAAATCCTCTACAAGCTTAACTTGGAGTTCTCATATTATTTCTATCTTTTCACTCTATCTCCCAATTATTTTCCAATTTAGAATAGCCAAATTTAGAAGTTTCTCAACCATACAGGTTGTCTCTAGCCTCCTCAAGTCATCTCTCATAAAAACATCCCTTTTGGCCAAGAGATCTATTGTTTTTGCAAGACATATCCTCCCTAGATAGGATGTCTTCCCCTAGGTAATACTTCTTATCTAATACATCTATACTATTGACAAGATGTCTACCTAGAGACATCTTATCTCAAGTCAAGATGTCTCCTCCAAATTTTAAGATGTCTTATGTCATATTGAGACATATTTTATGAAGATACTACTTCTAGGCAAGACATTTCCTTAATCTCCAAGATATCTCCATAGAGTCTAAAACATGCAAAATACACACATAAGGAAGAACAATGGGTTTGGAAGAGGTGTCCCTACACTAATCATTAATGTGAACCAAGGGTAAGTACACATTCTCTTCCACTTGTATCATGATGTAGATAAGAATTTAACATACATCACCTATCAAAGGATGAGTTTTAATATTTTCTCCATTAAAAACCAAGCAATTAATCTTATACTTTGGATCATTGAGCACATATGAGATTTCTTGGACACAAGGTTGAATACTTATAGGCATAATGACTAAGTTGAAAAGCTCCTCCAAAGCCAAACTATGCTCCTTAGAAGTTGAAATTAGGTCAAAGAGGGATAGATCGTCTCCTTTGATTTTAATGTAGGTATGATTTAAGGCAAAGCATTACTTCCAAGTGTTTCTTCCTTGCTTGAAGATGGAGGAGAGATAGATTTTGATGCCAGTAGAGTTGGTATAATAATGAGGAAGGAAGTGATTGTACTAGGTTTAGTTTGAAAGAATACATTCCATTTATTTTGGGTAGGGTGATTAAAGATTTGATCCTTCTCTTTGTCTTTTTCTTGCTTATCCTTCTTTTGTGCATGCACTAGGATTCTAACTAATTATGTTCAAGTGGGAAGCAAGGGAGGCTCTTGAGATTTTGGTGATGAATATGGGTTCAATGGAGTAGGTTTTTACATTGGGGAGAACATGAGAATAACCAAGAGGCCTAGATGATCTTGGTAAAAGAAGATAGTTTCTTAGGGGAGACAAAGGATAAGAAAAAGAGGGGTTTTTGCATGTAGACTTCTTATCATAATGGAATGTAATGTTGATGACTAGAGGAGCTCTATGCATATTTTCAGAAGAGAAAGAATTAGTACCATTCTAAGGAAGACTAATGAAAAAATTTTTCTTAGGCTTTGATGAGTTTGATTACAAGGAGGAGTAGAAAGCATTTTGAGAAAGGTGCATTTGGATTACAAAGGATGTTTTAGATTGATTTGCCTTATTTTTAAAATGAAATGCAAAAACCATTCTTGAATGTGCATTTAATGGATCCTAAAAGATCTAGGTGTTTTGGTTACTTGGTTGCATATGTATGTTAAACATGCTCTCTCCCTTCTTCAACAATACTTGCACATGATCTTTAAGTGTGTTACAAACATCAATATTATGTCCTACAACCTCATGATTGTAATAAAATTTATTAGAATTATACCATTTTGGAATAGGTGGATCTCCTTCCACTCATTGGGAAGGATCTATGGCCAAGGTTTATAGCCTTTTGAATCTTACCCTTATTTGCTCCAACACATGTTTTGAGGTGATATGCCCCTCTTTGAATAACTTGTTTTACAATTATGTGTACATAATTGAAAATTTATGGTACTTGGACCTATTCTTATGTGGTCTCCTTTGTCCACCATGGAATGTATTTTTTTCATCACCCCTAGGCTTTGTATTTAGATTTTTATTTCTATTATTATTACTTCCATTATTTACTAATGAGGTAACTAGAGATTGATTTACTAATGCCATTGTTTATCCTATGTTTAGGGTAAATTTATCTTATTTTCTACTTTATTAGCCTTATTATAGAAGTTGATTCACTCTAAGTCATTACATTATATTGCAACATCATTAATGTACTTGGTAGAAGTAATGACATCATAAAGGCAACATGGCCTAAGATAGATCATCTTTCTTCTAATATAATCATTCACCACTCCTTTGAATATGTCTAATAACTACTCATTATGAAGTAGATATGTAAGTTACATGGTTGCTAATGTTTACCTGGAGATAAACTTGACGATGGACTCATTATATGCTTATTTGATTGTAATAAGCTTTTCCAAAGTACCATCCTTATTAATGTTATACTTAAATCTCTCTAGAAAGGTTCTAAAAAGTTGTTCAAAGAAAGTAATGAATTCTTGGGATAAGGATTTGTATCACTCAAGTGCTTTCCTAGTCAAAAATTTAGAAAAGCTTTTGAGTACAGTGTGGGGATAATTAGCCAATAACATATATTTATTTTAAAAGATGATTACACAATTGATGTGATTAGATTTCCCATTATACTTACCAAAATTTAGTAATTAAATGCCTTGAGGAACTTTGGCAAGGATGTTAGTGGGCTAATAGGATTATTAGGATTGCCCCCATGTAATGTAATAACTTTCCTAGTTTAATTCTCATTTTCTTGTAATTTGGAAGAAAATTCATGTAATAGCAACATTAATTCAAGAGGGATTTTAGAAAAGTTTTAAGCAAGGTTGATTGAAATGGAATTATAAGTAGGTAAGATTTGTTAAACAAATACCAAGGTATTCATGGGTGCTATTGACATGACATTGAAAAGTGGGATGTGAGATATACATGATGTAAAAGATAAGGAAATTTGTGATTGGTTTATTTGATTCTTGTGGCATAAGGCTTGAAATAGGTTAAGAGGTAGATTAACATCTTCTACTAGCAAGGGAAAAGTAGAATTAACTATAACTGTATTGTGGAGTAAGCTAATAGAAAAAGGTAATCTCGTTGTAGGTAAAGCTATGACAATGAGATTAATTGAAATAGGTACTGTAAAAACGATAGTTTAAGGTATGGGAATAAAAAGTGAGTTAGTAGAACAAATGAGGTTTACATGCTATAGAATGCAATTTTGTGATAGATGAAAAGGGTCTACAAAGAAAGAAACATGAATATTTTCCTCTTCAGTAGCATCATGGATGCTAATTTCACCACTTTCCTCACTATGTTGATTTTAGAGTTGGTAATTTCTATTGTTGAAATTGATATTGGGATTTCTAATGAAGTAAGTCCTAATAACCTATCTCTATTGGACGTCATTGCTTACCATTACCTAGACTTCATCCCTAATGAAGCATCTAGTGAACAGCACTGATTGGGCTGCATCGACGAAGCCCCATCAATGTGGCCATGTCAACGTAACCCCGTTGATGCATCTGTCCACGCGTTGACATGGCCTCATCAACGCAGAGTTAATTCTCCACTATAAATATGCATGCACCCACCACATTTAGGCATCTTATGTTCAAGTTGTAGCAAAGCTCTTACAATTTGTTTCTATAGGAGTTAGACTATTTTCCCAAGTGCATGCCTGTAGTGTGATGCTTGTAATTGTATAGAACCTTTATTCAAGTGTGACGTACTTGGACATGCACATGATCGATAATAAAGATCGAGGTTACTCCATCATTGCAGCATTCACTTAGTTTTAATTATTTAATTGTTATTGTTATTCATTATTTTCTTAATTAGTATTTCTTTACCATCATTTATATTCCTATTGTTAAATGCAGAATGAGTATGAATTAATCATGAACATTGAAGTGTAACTACTTGGTAACCCAGTAGCGTATCTAGGACCACTCAAGTAATATATGCTTGGTAAGCCTAGAAGTAGTAGACGAGGTCTAAGATGTGTACAGATGATTAAGGACAGATTCTCATTGCACTTAGGCTAGCTTAGATTCTCTTCTCCCACTCCCTCTTAGCTAAAACAAAGTTATTTTCCATTGCCTCTAGGAGTAGCACTAGTTTAGGCCACATCATACACCTCACTCTAGACTAAACCATACGTGACAAAGCAAATACTAGTCTAGGTGGGAAGATAGTGAACTATGATCAACGTATAATGATCTAGATACCACAAATAGCCCATCCATGGAGTTCAACTAGATTGTGTGTGAACACTCGTATTGTATGGTTGAGTGTAGGGGTACCTTGCCACTCATCATTGGCGCCATTGCTGCGGATGGTGCCAGTGATTTAGATTAGTTATATCATACAAGATTTTTTTAATGAGTATTAATGATATATCCTTTAGAAAATAAATTAAATTAAATTCAATTAAGTCACACACCACTTACAACAATGTCTCTCTCACAAGACTATGCCAACGCCACAACTAGTGAGGTAATTCATTGGAGAACCAATGAATTATAGGATGAGGACAAAGTTTGGAGTACTCAACTTTATGCAGGAATTCCATATGTTCATGAGTATCCCAACGATACTCAAGGATTCTTGTTAACCAACTTTGACACCTCTAGTAAGGCCCATAGAATGAGGAGGCCCAAAAGGCCTAGGACCTTCTCAATAACTAACAAGAATCTGTTAGGGGATTATTGGAAAACTTACAAAATTTAGAACAAGCTTTTCAATTCTTTCTCTTCCTCTACTCCTTCAACGTCAAATCATGACATGGATGATTATCTCTTAAGGGATCGATGCAGAACTAAAAATCAAGCACAAAGAAAATCAAGAACACCAACATGAACAAGGACAACATCGTCTCAACTCACAAACTCATAACCTACTTAGTGATGATGAACCCCTGCTAGCCACTAAGAGCCTAATGCCTATAGAAGAGGCCATTCAAATATCCTACAGGCATCACAAAGAAAGCCGTCTACCCAGGATTGATTTAAACAACTTTCCCAAGTTCGTAGGAGGCTATGATTCAGATCTGTAATAGCATATACAAGCCTTCTATGATGCCTGTATATTGAATAATATCAATAATGGATGGCAAAAACTTAAGATCTTTCCTATGACACTTTTTGGCCAAGAAAAAGTGTGGTACAGATCATTAAACCTAAAATTAATCTGTAGTTGGTCAACAATGGTAGAAATCTTCAATGAAAGATATCAAACCTGTGCAAAGAGTGTTAGCCTTGAGGAGATAAATCCAAGAATGGAAACAAGCACAACATGAACCCTTGGACATGGCCTTAGAAACATATCATGCACTATTAAAAAACTACCTAAGCCATGGGTTCTCCAAGGAGAGGCAAATGTACCATATCATAGATGGACTTCGTAATGAAACAAGGGAAACCCTAGGGATGTATGCCCAAGCTCAACTATACGAGCTACAAACCCATCAAGTGTAAGAGCTTATTAAGTGGGTAGCAAAAGAAGAAGGAGAAATGGCTAAATGGGAGAATGTTGAAAGCTCTCAATTGGACCAAAATCTCGAATTAGCAAAGGTCCATAACTATAAAGAGGAGAAATCGTCTCACCTTAAGGAAGTGTAATCATTTCTACCTTTGCCAATGTAATATCACTAGATGAAATCAAGGCAAAGATTAATAAGATAACGGAATGGGTGCATAGAAAATATGGAGAATATGCTAACAATAATAGAGGTACAACTATGCCAAATCAAGAAATAGGACAAGACATCACACAACAATCAGAACAAAGGGTAGAAGATAATAAGAATAAGAACTCAACTGCAAACTTCACATATCAATGCAATGTCTATCTGTACAATCACCCCAAAGGCCAATGCCTAGTTTTGTCACATTTACATGAGCATTGGGAAGGAATGTTACATCCAAATTTCATACAAAAATATCAGGTTCAACCATGGTGGCAAAAACTCTAGTTGTGGGGGAGGCCACCGTCAAATTGGTCACACCCTTTATACAATTTGAACCCAAGCACTTATTATGTTTAGCATCCTATTTCCCCGACTGGGTCAACATCCTCTATTTCACCACATCGTTATCATTCTCTTGAGTACTATCAAACCATGTCCTTTCCAACAAGATCACCACCTCATGTTTCTTACACTTCTCCTCACCCTTAATATTCTCATCATTCACCTCCTTCTACATCGCCACCAGTTGTGCCCGAAGATTTTTCACCACAGCATCAACCCATGAACGTTACTTGTGCTACTACTATCAACAATAGTGGGAACCCTCAACAACGTCAAAAGCATCCTTTCTTTAGGAAAGACCATAGAAAGAGACATCATGGTTCCTAAATGAATGCATCCTCCAACTTAGCACAAGTTCAATGTTGTGATGCATCTACCTCCTCAAACTCAATGCCTCCTGTTACTTCATCTGGGCCACCAATCAACACTTCAACAACCATGCAACCCAATGGATATAGCCATGTAGGGAGACATATTGATCCTTGCATACCATCTTACGGTCATAGGTGCAATAGTGGGTCAACTCCTTATCAATTAACCACATCTTATAACTTGCCCCACTATGTCAACTTTAATCAAGTGTGTGGACCTTAATCTGGGTACATTCTAGCCACCACATCAAAAGACACACAGTGGTTTGGACATGACCAAACTCTAATATTTCCAACATGCATGAATCTGCAGTTTCCATTTATTAATTTTAGCCATGCCCAAAGTTTAGTTATGGGGGATATCCTCCATTCTAACAAGCACAATTAATAAATGTTTTTTCTTCTCTTCAATTTTACAATTTTTCAATTTTTTGTTTTTTTTTTAAATTTTTGTTTTTTTGTTTTTTATCTTTCAATATGTTGTTTTATCTTTTTATTTATTGTTTTATCTTTTTATCTTTTTGTGGGTAATCTCATCTATGAATAAAACACTCATGTGACCCATTAGTTGAGGTGTTGTTCTATGCTATTAAGTCTCTAGTGACTAATTATTTAGACAATGAGCCCACCACATCCACCCAACCATCCTATTAATAAGAGGTGCTACTTTGGGTACGATGATGTTCTTGTCATCATGAAAACTTAAAAGTAATTTTGTGCTTATTATGCCCAGAGCGAAAAAGGATGGACTAAGCAGGAATGGCCAGGGTGTGACATCAAGGGAACTTGTGGATTCTCTTTGGTGACATCTATGGGTGCTATCATGCAGCTTGGTTGTACTAAGATCCTTGTAGATCTAATAAAAAATGGAAGTAAGAGTAATAAAGGAATTCAATAAAGAAACTCAATACTGTTTTGGGGGTCCCACTGAAAAGACATGCACCCATGCCTAAAGGTTGGCAGCTTCTCTAATTTACTAATTGAAAAGGATAAAGTGCCAAAGTAGTTAGAGAAAAAATAAAGAAACGAGTATGTGCCAAAGTGGCCAGACAAAAAGAAACGAAAAGATCAAGACAAAATGCCAAGTGATCGTACGCCTTACTATCATGATGCTCTTATGGGTGTCCATCATTGGATGAAACAATGCAATGTCACTGATCAGAGGAATGGACTTAGTCTTGATTTTGGAGAAACAAGCTAATGACACATTAATCATGCCCTACACTCACGATTCATTGTGCCCTCGGTTAGTTACCTCATGTCCCAATCTCTGTAATTCCTTCTCCAATTCATCCCATCTCGTTGTTCATGTATTTGTGACCCATGTCTTGTGTAGTAGTGAATTCATACCTCATCACAGTGGTATCTACATGTATGTGTTTTGTGGAGTTGGTGTGGATTACATTTAACCCTTCTAGTACCTACAGACATTTTAAGGTGTGGTTACATAAGGGCATTATAGGTTGGAACCTACTTTGGGGAGGACCCACTTGCGTGACTTTTGTAATTTGTACTTGTTGCAGACCACCACATCATTTTATACCCTCTGAGTACTTCATTGCCAAATCTGTTCTTTCCTTTATCACCATTTTATCAAACATTCCTCAAAACCATTACATGTCCTTTTATGTGTCACCTAAACAAATCAGGTCTGATATTAAACTTTTAGGGCAACTTCCTTGAAAAAAAATTTCTAACTCTAAAATCACACTAAGCAAAGAATTCAACATTTATTAAAGGCAATGAGTAAGGTATGAAATAATTGAACTTCTTTCAATAACCTTACTAATAATTGATCTTTGTGTGATTACAAATGGGAGGACAACAAGGAGGACCTTCTCAAGGTGCAACTGAACATCTAGGAGGAGGCAGAGGCTAGGGGCCTCATGAAAAACATATAGAGTAGGAGGCACAATCATTTAGCATCCATCAAGAAACTCTTGTCACTGCACAATCTAGCAAAGAAAAAGGTGGAGAGGTCAGGACTAGAGCCTATGAAGAGGAACAACGAATATTTGCAACATGGTATGTCAAGGCCAATCAAGTGTTCCTGCAGCTACTATGTCCATGGGAAGTGCCACCTCCATCAAACATTGTAACATCAGCATGGATGACTCATGATCCTCAGACCGAAGAGGAGAAATGTCAGGCACTTCTTCAATGGTCTCAATCTTAGAAGCTTGGAGCATAGGATGAAGGAAAGGCATACATGGAGGAGCCACCACCACTAGGAACCACATGAGTTCCAATAATTTTGCATTCTACACTCTGTGTTTGTGTCCCAATTTTGTTTTTTTTTTAATTTCACACTACGGCATGAGTAAATTCCTAGTAGTCAATAATCCCATACCTATCCACTATGTACTTAATTTCACTTTTTCTCATTTTGTTTGACTTGAGGACAAGTTGTTATTCAGTCATGGGGGTATGATGAAGCATCCAATGGACAGTCTTGACTAGGCCACATTGACAAAGCCCTGTCAACATGGCCGTGTCAACATAACCCCGTTGATGCATCTATCCATGCGTTGATGTGGCCTCGTCAACGCAAAGTTCATTTTCCACTATAAATATGCATGCACCCAGCACATTTAGGCATCTTATGTTCAAGTTGTAGCAAACCTCTTGTAGTTTGTTTTCGTAGGAGTTAGACTATTTTCCCAAGTGCATGCCCGCAGTGTGATGCTTGTAATTGTACGAAACCTTTATTCAAGTGTGACGTACTTGGACATGCACATGATCGGCAATAAGATCAAGATTACTCCATCATTGTAGCTTTCACTTAGTTTTAATCATTTAATTTTTATTGTTATTTATTATTTTCTTAGTTAATATTTCTTTACCATCATTTACTATTTCTGTTATTAAATGTGGAATGAGTACGACNGTGACAAAGCAAATACTAGTCTAGGTGGGAAGATAGTGAATTGCGATCAATGTGTAATGATCTAGATACCACAACTAGCCTGTTCACGAAGTTCGACCGAATTGTGCGTGAACACTCATATTGGTATGGTTGAGTGTAGGGGTACCTCGCCACTCATCAATACCTAGTAATTAGGTATCTCACTAGCGTGCCCTACTCAAATGAAATCATATCAATAGGATGGTTTGGGTTGGGACGAAAAGATTCCAAACCATTAGCTATTTCATCGATAGCCATCCTTCTTAGCTTATTTTCAAACAACATAATACCCAATTCTTACTTAGCACATGCAACCTTGTTATCATGTTGCATCATAGATACCATGAGATCATGTTTCTTCTATGCTTTCATTAATTTACAAATTTAAGAATTAAGGGAGGAGTGGAACCTTATCTAAACATGGTATTAATAAGTATCTCCTACACAATTACTTAGAAGAAAATAAGATCAAATATAAAGTGGAAGTGGAAAATAATCTAAGTCAAAATGAAAAGAGTAAGAAAAACTCTAAAGTACTGGAAAAGATCTACAGGCTACTAGGCAATAAGTGTAAGATACTAGAACCCTATTGGCCCTCTTTCTAGCACCAAAAATATTTCTATAAAAGTTTTCTTAATCTTACAGAAAACACTTTCATAAATCAAGTGTTAGAAAACTTAATCCAAGGCTGCAACTAGTCTTTGACTCAAATAACCTTTTCTAAGTCAATAATAATGACATGATAGGACATAAATCTCCAATTAAATGTCAATTTTGCCTACAAAACATGAACCAAAAATGGTAGGGGAATGATAAAAACATTAGATTAAAATCCTAAAATTGACTAAGTATTACTTGTTAAAAATAAATGAAGTATAGATTGGACTATGAGTGATGAAATAAAATATAAGTATAAAAGTTGAATAAAATAGAATAAAATATTAGAATAAGAGAATTACAATATGAGGGAAAGGGTTTAGGTTCCCTTACCAAAGAATTAAATGCTTTATTGCTAAGAAAATAAGTATTCAAATCCGAAGGAGGTCTAAACAACAAGTGTTGAAGTAAAAATGTAAATGAGACAACACTAATAATAAGAATCCAATTTGCAAGCAAACTATAGATTTAAAGAGTGGAATTGAATCTTTGAATGATGATGATATGGATGGAGAAGTTACAAACATTCTCCTAGATCAATTTGAAACTAAAATAGAGTTTTTTTAGCTAAGTGCCCCATGACTAATGCTAGAGTTAAAAATATTCTAACTCTAGAAATCAATGCAGATGTAGAAAAATTCTAAGTCTAGAGTACTAATGTGGATGTTGCTTGACTAATGCTAACACTATGTCAGCATTAGCACTAAAGCGTGGAGAAGCTATGATGGTCTTGAAGCACACAGGAGATGTTGCATGATCTGCTACATGTGCTCTTAATCTCTTGAAATCTTAACAAGAAATCTAGATCTCAAAAAACAAAGCTTGAAATTTGGGTTTTAGTCCTATATTTACAAGGTTAGGATTACCAAACTTGACTTTGGAGTTAAGTGAATTTTACTTGGAGTTCATCTAGAGTTCAAAATTGATAAGATTGGTCGTTGGACTTGATCTTTTTGGATCCCACTAGAGGTGACATTGACACTAACATTGACATCAATATCAGTGTCATCAACTTTTAGAAAAAGTTTATCAATTTTACCTAAATATTGGTCCAAGCATCCCAAGGCCCTATTTGCTACCTAAATAGATGATGAGTGATGTTGAGGCAATGTTGAGAAGCTTATGAACCTAGATAATAATTTCAAATGTATGATGTGATAGTTAAGAAGGGTGAAATGTTAGTTCCAAGAGTGCTAATACTAGCATCAACATCAATGTCAATGGAACTTAGATCTTACATTTTTCCAATTTAATGTTCCAAGTCTTTGAGATATTATTTGACACCAAAACTAATGTCAAATTTTTTTGAGATAATGTTGAGAATCCCATGAAGCCCAAAGTTGTGGCCGATTAATAATTAAGAAGGTCGAGAATGATATTTCAATGGTATCTAAGGTGTTAATGTTGGCATCAATAGTAGCATCAATCAAGAATAGAAAGATTCTTATCACTTTTGTAAACTGACTTATCATACTTTTAGGATGTCACAATTGAATTGAAAATGAGTTTTGGTAATGTTTTCAAAATTGAAGGAGCCTATAGAGTAAGGGAATATTGTCAAATATTGATCTTTATGATCTAGAAGAATGATGATGATAGCATGGTGATGTTGACACTAATGATGATGTCAACATCAACATCATCTACATAAGTCTTGACTACCATGAATGGTCTTAAACTTATCCATACTACCATTTAGAATGCCAAAATCAATGTCAACTAGTTATCAGAGAAACTAGGAAGCTGAGAGATGAGTTAAATTACAAGTGAGATGATTGTTGGTGTGGGGACCATGTTACCACTACTGATGCTAACATTGACATCAACCTCAATGTTAGCACTAGACTTAGATATAGTTTGGTCCCAATATCCTAGGGTCAAACTATCCAGATATCAAAAATAAGATCCTATGATGTCATAAGTGTCTTGAATGAGCCAATTGGGTCCTGTAAGGTCAAATTTGAGGCTAGAATGCAAGTTTGGTATAGGTGACACAAAAAATATGTTTCAAGGTTACAACTGATGTAGCATTACTAGTTGAGGAGGAACACTAGCATCAAATTTAGATCATCTCCAACACTTGGGAAAATTTTAATTCCTAAACTGTTTAGGGTAAAGCAATTTTAGACAATGAAAGAATTTCTTGATTATCTTAACTTCACAATGAATAAGATTATAAAATTTATATTTTATTAAATCTTAGAAATTTATCTACAATTTGAAAATAAGAAGTACTAAAAATGATATCCATAAGAGAAGGTTATCTTATGTTCTTTTTAAGCTATAAAAAATCATGGTAATTCTAGTAGTGTGACTTTGAGAGATAATAACTCAAACATTGTTGAGTTTATGATGTTGAAATTTTAATTAAACCTTTCCAAAAATAGTATATTTCAAATAAATCTACAATCAGATCAAAGTGTTGTGATATGAGGGAGAAATAATCTATTCATTGGTTATCATTCATTTTGGTAAAATATTACGACTCAGAAAATACACAAAATCTTAGAATGCATATCACCAGAACTGTAATAAACATTAATATGAGATTTAACTAAATGCAAATACCTTTCTAGCTTTTAAATAAATTTTGAATCACTAAAAATTATTTTGAAATAACTAAGATATAATTAAAATAGTGAATGCAACCCAATTCTAACTTTTCAACTTCCAAGATTGAGTAAATAATAATGAATGATGTTGATGAATTAATGAATTTCTAAAAGATTGATGAATTGATGATGAAATAGTGAAATTCTTTCCAAAATTGTATTGATGATTCCTTGATACAAATGTTTAGGAGATGCCTTGGATATATATAAAACAAGTAGGGCAAAGTATACTAAAAATAACACAATATAGCCCTAATGATAAAATAAGCCTAAGAATATATATATATATATCTATATATATATATATATATATATATAGATTGGGGCCAAATAACATTACAAGTACCATCAATCTAAAAACTTCCTATATTTTATCAAAATAAGCTCCTATTATATAATAAAAATAATAGACTATTATCTTCTACTCTAAAAAACTAACATTGTAATCATCAAGAAAGGATCTCATAAGCTATATTATGAATGAAAATGCTCCTTGGAAGCATCTAAGAGTTGGAAATATGTCTCATAAAGTTTTTTTAGGGAGTTTGATGCTCAAACTTATGTAGGACAATGTTAAAACCACACTTAGTCTTGATTCGTGCTAAACTGAAGAAGTAAGAGTAACATCTACTATGGGGAGAATCCACTTGCAAATTCTTAATGGATCAACATTCTAAGTGAAAATATTTGATGTTAAATTTCCTACAAGATAATATTGGTTACATGCCTAAAGTACTTGATTGGTCTAACACTAGAGTAGTGACATCCTCATTGGTATTAATGGTCTACTAAGACATTTCTTTTTTTGCTCCTATTTAATTTTCTAATTGATTTATAGTTTTAAATTAAAATATTTATTTAATTTTATGGATTCTATCTATATTTTCTTTCATTTTTTCAAGTTTATGATGTTCAAATCATGTATTATATTTCATCATATGCTCTTATTGTTAGTGGTAATATGTATCTTACTTATCCGAGTTGGGTGACTCATACCTTAATTATGAGGGAGAGATGCAACATCAAATATGATTTAAAAAAAAAAACAAATTCCTTATCACATTTTACATACCTAGTTATTTTGGAATCTTGGCTCTAATAATATTTCATATGTTATCCTTGGCTTTTATGCTTTTCATCATTCTCACTTGCATTTTTGCAATGGATGTATACAATCTTGAGGAACTTACATGATTTTTTAGCATTGTTTATGGAAATTAAGTCTCAACAATTATATTCCATATACTAAAGGTCATGACCAAATGAACTCAGAGAAGCTCAATCCTCAATGGTGGAACTAATTGAAAGACAAGTATCATTCAAACCACCAAGTGAACCTAACCCAACTAAACCTCCCTAACTAAGAAGATCTAAAGGTTAGAAATCTCATTCTCAGAATACCAAGTGGGGATGGAGATGCACATCAAAAACTACTAGAAGTAAAGTTGAATGATTGGCTGGTACATTATATTGATCCAAAAGATATCTAAGAGAATGCTGAAGCTCATGCAACCTAAGATCACACAAGCAAGTTAGGGCCCTAAAAAATGCAAACAAGACAATACAAGACCAAAGTAGGATTGTTCAAGTGACGCTACCAAGCTTATCCTTAGTACACATGAAAAAACATTCTAGAACTTATTTCACCATAACTACCACCTCCTAGTGCTTCTTCTTAAGTTAAAGTTATGTCTTATGTCATATCTTGTTGTAACTCCTCTATATCTACCATAAGTCAAATCATTTTTAGTCTAATTTTTATTATTGTAATCAAGGGACTAGCTTAATTTAACCATGAGGGAATGATGATAAATCCAATGATAATTTTATGTCTATTT
>MNCI01015850.1:129742-242322 GCA_015680685.1 Gnetum montanum | reverse complement strand
TAGAGCCGATTTGGAGTAGATTTCCGAGCAGCGGTAGCCCCGGCGGGCCTGGCGGTAGGCTGGTAAAGCGCCTGGACAAAGCATCGAGGCCACGCCACAGAATGTAGCTCACTATTCCCAATCCAATGTACAGCAGCGCCGCTTGTTGTGGTGACATCATCGTTCAGTGATGAGTCGCTTGCTCAAACCCGTATTTATATGGGACTTGCATGGTTCAGCCAGTTTTTGAGGCTTCTTGGTCCACGTCTGTTCATAGGTATGGCAGGGAGCCGTTCAGGAATAGGATTCAGAGGAGTCAGTCGGTTGCGTTTGTCGGTCTAAGTCGGTTCGTAAATATGGCACTAAGTATGCATGAGCATATATACAAACAAAGGATTCTAACATTCAGCTGCCTTCTGTATATCTACCCAACTTGATTAACATTCGAAATTTTAATCGCGTTAATATTTGAAATCTTGATCACATTAAGATTGCGGGTTAGATTTTTGTGCACTTGGTGTGACACCCAGATTGTGAGGTAGATTCTTGTTTGCCTTATGTGATCATAGTGGTGGGACCCTTCTTATTAGTCAGCCACATCTACCCTGCAATGTAGGTAGGGGTTGTGCTATCACCCTCAAGTTATCTTGATCAAGAAAAGAAAAGAAAAAACATGTGAAATCTTTTTTCATATAATTTAAACATTTGTGCATAGGTCTTACCCCCTCCCTACCAATGGGTGCTTGCTGGCAAGCATAGATGGGATCCAAGGACACATATAAACATAAGTGGGATAATCATTGAATGTGTTATTTGGGGTGCTAAAATACCCCAACATATATAATCTAATTAGAACTTTGTAAGTTAGCTTTGTCCTCTAGAATCAAACTGATAACTTGGAGCCTAAGATATATAGTCCAATTAGAACTTTATATCAAGAGTCTTACCATTAGGTTAACACCTCATTGTTATTGCCTATGATGTCAAATTAGCCAAGCAAGATTGAGGTCCCATTATTTTACAATTGAAACAAGTAGATAGATCCAAATTTCAAAAGAAGAGAGAACTTGTCATTTTTGTAATCAAAAAACACTCAAAAATAAGTATTCGATATTCCTAAAATGTCCTCTTCTTGTAAAGTAAAAAATTGTAGCTAATAATTTAAGTAAGCTTTTTGAAATAACTTCAAGAAATTGTAGCTAATAATTTAATTAAGCTTTTTGAAATAACTTCAAGAATGTTTGCTATTTCATTTTGTCACCGCATGTAATCAAAGCATTTTGTCGGTTTCAATTTCATAAATGTTAGATTTAATTATTTTTTGGTGACCCGTATTGACGTTTATATGCCATGTTGAGCAAGGTTGCAAATTACAAGACGACACTTAATGGGATATAGGAGAATCCAAAGCAGCTTGCTTAGCATAAAGCAAAAGGTATCTTTTTTACCAGGATTATGAAATTATTTCGACAAGAATTAACGGGCTCCGTATGCTTCGAGACTTATGTCTTGTGGAACTACCCACTACAGTATCGATTTACGCGTTTTAATGTTCACGATATTCTGCAGCATCGAACCGTGTAAAATCACATCATGTATCCCTCCATTGTGGTTCAATCATGGTTACGTGGGGTTCAGAATTTTTAAAAGTCTATTCATTTATGCGTTTTAATGCGCATTTATGCATATGTATCATTTATGTATATGTATTGTGTGGGAGGCAACTAGTTTAGTTATATATTTATAATTTGGTGGAGAAAATTTTACAAAAACTTTAGTTCATTTACTATATTGAAAATTATCAGATTACCATTTTGCTTAAATGAATGTATTTCATAATATTTTTAGTCACATCACTCTAATTGTTTGATGGGAAGGACAACTAACTCCAAGTTTGATAATAAATCTTGTGTTGCAAAATATTTCTAGATTCTCATGAATTGTTATTTTTCATGAATGCTGCCCTTCCCATTTTGAATTTCATTGCTTGTGCATTGCAATACAAAGACATAAATACAACACAGAGCCTGTAGAGCAAATATGTTGAGGTTATGTTGAACTAAGGAAAGTATAGATACTTACTATCCGCTACTGCCAAACAAAGGAAAGTATAGAAAAGTATAGATAATTAAAATAGACGCAATTTTAAGGGAAAACATGGGAGGGCAAGCGAGGAGTGGCAATGGCACAGAGGGGAGTGGCCTTGTGCATGGTCACTCCAAATTTCTCCTCCATGTCCAAGTCCAGAGGCTGCATTTCAGTTCCAGTTCCAGTTCCAGGTGGAAGACGCCAAGAAAACGCCTGCAGCAGAGCAGCCAACAGACTGTGTATCATGATATTTGCCAATGGCATGCCGACACAAATCCTTCTTCCTGCCCCAAATGGGATGAATTCAAAATCATGACCTCGGAAATCCAGACTGCTGTTCAGAAATCTCTCCGGCATGAATTGGCTCGGCTGCTTCCACAGAGCTGGGTCTCTGGCAATGGCCCAGAAGTTGACAACTACCTGTGCGTCTTTGGGCACCTTGAATTCCCCGATTTGGCAGCTTCTCTGTGCTCTGTGAGGAACCAGCAATGGCGCCGCCGGGTGGAGCCGAAGCGTCTCCTTAACCACGGCTCGCAGATACGGCAGATTGTCGATGTCGGCCTCCTCCACAAGTCTGAAATGGCCCACAACTTGATCGATTTCCGACTGCACCTTCTCCATCATAGACGGATGCCGTATAAGCTCTGACATCGCCCATTCCATGGTTATCATTGTCGTATCTATCCCTGCACCTAAAATATCCTGCCCAGTCCAAGCAAACGTTAAAGACAAGCCAAAGATATGGCCACAGGTCTCTTGCGAACAAGTAATACAGTGAAAATGGAATCTATGTTTTAGACTTTTACTGGTCTTTAGCCAAAAGTCTCTTTCGGAAAAGAAATTTGATAAAAATGGAATCCCTGTTCATAGATAGTCTTTGGCCGCAAAAATACGATGAAAATGGAATAGTCTTTGACCATTTCATTTAGGCTTTTAGCTTTGTTTGCTAAGATGTGTCCAAAAGGTGTGCTTGTTCGGAAATGTTGAATCTGTGATCCAGAAACAACTGTTTGCATGGGCTAGGTTAAACACAAATGTGAAGATTCTTTTCAGGAAAATCACTTAAAACTAAATAACCTTTTCCAAGTGTGAGAAATGCAAATGGCTGGTTTAGCATTACAAGTTATATTATGGTTGCTGCTTCATGCTTAGAACTTATATTTTAGAATTTGCGAAACAAGCATGTTATTATCATTTCAAATTACAAGCAATATTGTAAAGGGAAATAAAACCAATGAAGTAATGACTTTTGTTTACTATTCAAAGATTGATGGGAGACTATAGGCAAATGAGCTGTTAACTTATGATGAAACACTACAAGATTTAACAAGATGACAGATAACTTCTTTGCATAAAACATAGCGCCATAATATTTCATTTTGCCTCAATGGACTAAATATGGGAAAGCTATGAAGATTGAAGAGAATAAGGATAAGGAGATTGTTTGTTAGATCATTAGGCCTGAGTTAAAGATTGGAGAGAACCAAGTTAAAGTAATTGATT
The DNA here is from genome assembly GCA_015680685.1 of Gnetum montanum. NCBI lineage: Eukaryota > Viridiplantae > Streptophyta > Gnetopsida > Gnetales > Gnetaceae > Gnetum > Gnetum montanum. The sequence goes on along the minus strand of MNCI01015850.1, from coordinate 238,752 downwards.
AATGTTTTTGTTTCTCAAATCTTAAGGCCTAGCTTAGAACCTTGGGGTATTGGTTCGAGTCTTACAGAGCTACATGTAATGAGTTGAATATTGAAGAGAATGATAATAAACCATGATTTAATGTACTTATTTGTCAAGTCATAAAAAATGGATTAAAGCACTGAATCTTGAGTTGTAGATTGATTAAACTTCTGTATACTCTAAAGCACCATCATTATAAAGTAGACATTTCCTCTTAAGCGTGGCATCATGTCTGTGGACTAACTGTTAACAAACGTATGAAAGAGGAAACCATGAAAAGATGCCAAGAAAATCATACACCTATTGAGACTTTGATGTCGTGGCTGAAATCTGACACAGGAAACCATAAAAGGCCAAAAGGCTGTGAAAAAAATCTTACACCTATTTTAGTGGCCGAAATCTGACACAGGAAATCTGATACATACTCAACTTTAATGTTCGTAGATGCCAAAATCTGAGTCAGAGTCGGCGATGTCAGGGAGAATGTCAATCACGTAATCACTACAACGTAATTGGGACCATCACTATAACTAAGTCGACTTTAACGTGCTAAAATCTGAATGAGAGTCTGCGATGTCAGTGAGAATGTCAATTACGCAATTGGGACCATCATCATAAAGTAGTAGCGGACTCATTGCTAATAATAAAAGAGGAAACCATGAAAGGCTGCTAAGAAAATCTTACAACTAGGTAGACTTTGATATCGTAGAGCCCGAAATCTGATTGAGAGTCGGCGATGTCAAGGAGGGTGTCGAGGGTGTCGAGTACATCAGTAGGGCCATCATCACCATTTCGGCGGCGTCTGAAGCGCTGCTGAAAAAGTTCATCCAAGAAGGCGTACACGCACAGCTTGTTCAGCTTGGTATCGTGTACAATCCTCTGCGGATCCATCCCCGGCCTCTGCATCACCGGCGGAAGGAAGTCCATTAAATTCGATTGCACTGCCCTCTCTGCATATATACACAGTGCATCTTTGAACTCTGCAAACCTCTGCGACTCCGGCTGGAACATGTCTCTTCCGAAAATCATCGCACCTATGCTTCATAAGACTCAGAAGAGTAAGAATTTTGTTCACAAGAACTCCCAGTGAATGATTAAAAACTCAAAAAGACTTGGTTTGAGGAAAGATTCGAAAAACTCTGCCATTCAGATGACTTAGCAAAAAAAAATATTTAATATTTTTAATTCTAATTAAATCTTAGAGTAAATAAATCAACGATAGCATTACTGGAAGATAATAACAATAATCAATGTATAATGAGGATAGCATGTTGTGAAGCAGTTGCTGCTGCGGTAATCAAGAAAAACTTGAAACTAGAGAATTGCAATACTAACAATCAACGGTAAGAATCATGTGAAGTTAACAAAATGGATGAAGTTAACAAAATGGATGCAGTAGAGTTAACTGCAAAATCTGTTAGCAATTTGGCAAAATCCAATGATAGTTTTAATTCGTTGAAAAATTATATTAAAATGATATCTCTGCTTAATGGTTTTTCTGTATCACGTACTCAAAAGTATCTGTTTTTACTTATTTTTATTCATTTAAAGATTCAAATTACTAGAGGAAGAATGAGCTCTCATCATCTCATCTCTTTATTGAGATAGATCTTTGGATTAATTTACCAAGAAAAGATCATATTTGCATTTACAGACTGTAAACAAAGCATATAAGATGAAGAACATATTTTTTTATTTTGCTTAATCTTTCCCTCACATTCTAATCATTAGACTATTAACTGTAATCTACTAAATGTTTTCTTTCAAATTGACTCTATCTGCTTAAGGTATTACATCCATCATGTTTTCAACTTTCTTTGAAAATATGTTAAGGCTTTGTAACTCTTCAACAAATCCTTTGTGATTTCGTAAATGCAATAAAAATTTACAATTGCATTAATCTTTTTCACTTTTCCTTTATTTTAATAAAATTAAAGTGGAATCACCAATGGATTGGATTTCTGTCAGTATACGGTATTAACCACGGGAAAAAAATTCGCTCACATCGGTTCGACACGCGAGTTAACCCAGCACATCTTCCAAATTTAACCTGCAATTAATAGCCATATCGATGATTCCTTGCAGTTTAAAAAAATCATTGCTCACAACTGTCAGCATTGTCATAAAATTTGTTCACTAATTTCAGAGAAAGAAATCTTGGTCGACAAAACTATAATCGAGATTTCTACAGATGCTCAAACAATCAAAATCAAACTGCATAAAACCATGTTCAGAAAGCGCGAACAAGAATTTAAAAGGCTCCGATAGCGATAATTCGAACGGAAGAATCGCAGTTCATATCATCTCACCAAGCACAGCCAGTGATGCGCGAGAGACAATATCTCGGACATTAATGGAGGCAGAGTCGGCCGACTTTTGCAGGAGTCGATGCAGGGTTCTCCTTACATGGGAGCGGCGCAGGCGCAGGGGATGAAGAGATTGAAGCTTGGCGTGGCTGAACAGATGCGTGGTGGAGATGCGGCGGAGCAGGCGCCATCGTGTCCCGGGCTGCGAGAAGACGAGGCTCTTGCGATCTTCGCCGAAGATGCAGCAGACGAGGATGGGATCCCTCCCTGCCATATCTCTGTCATGCGTCTTCAACACTTGCTCTGCCATGGCCGCCGACGATACCACCACTGCAGTTTTGAAGCCAAGACGGAGGCACATGACTGGACCGTACTTGTGCGCCAGGCGCTGCAGGGACTTGTGCGGGTTAGAGCCGATTTGGAGTAGATTTCCGAGCAGCGGTAGCCCCGGAGGGCCTGGCGGTAGCCTGGTAAATCGCCTGGACAAAACATCGAGGCCACGCCACAGGATGTAGCTCACTACTCCCAAGCCAATGTACAGCAGCGCCGCTTCTTGTGGTGGCATCATCGTTCGTTCAGTGATGAGTCACTTGCTCAAACCCGTATTTATATGGGACTTGCTTGGTTCAGCCAGTTTTTGAGGCTTCTTCGTCCACGTCTGTTCATAGATATGGCAGGGACCCGTTCACGAACAGGATTCAGAGGAATCAGTCGGTTGCGTTTGTCGGTCTAAGTCGGTTCGTAAATATGGCAGTAAGTATGCATGAGCATATATACAAAGAAAGGATTCTAACATTCAGCTGCCTTCTGTATATCTACCCAACTTGATTAACATTCTAAATTTTAATCGCGTTAATATCTGAAATCTTGATCACATTAAGATTGTGGGTTAGATTTTTGTCTAGGATTGTGGGTTAGATTTTTGTCTACTTGGTGTTGTGAGGTAGATTCTTATTTGCCTTATGTGATCATAGTGATGGGACCCTTCTTATCAGTCAGCCACATCTACCTTGCAATGTATGTAGGGGTTGTGCTATCACCCTCAAGTTATCTTGATCAGAAAAAAAAAAACATGTGAAATCTTTTTTCATATAATTTAAACATTTGTGCATAGGTCTTACCCCCTCCCCACCAATGGGTGCTTGCTGGCAAGAATAGATGTAATAACTACTCTTTATTACATGCCAATGCCATGGGTACTTCCAATGGGAATAGCTTCATCATATCATAGATGGACTTAGAATCAAAATAAGGAAAACCTTTGGGGTTTATGCCCAAGGAAGACTTTTTGAGATACATCAGATTCAAAGGCTCATAGACTAGGTGGCTAAAGAAAAAGGGGAGCTGAAAATGTGTGAAAGTGTAGAGGAGTATAACAAGAATCTCTTCATTCATAAAAGGGATATATGCTTTTGTGACTCAAATGGGAAGGCATCACTTGATGAAGTGGTGTAAAGAAAGACCTTGTCAATACAGAAATTTGTCACTAAGATATTGACCAAGGTAGATAAAATGTGAGATTCCTTAGATGAGAAGGTTTCAAATAGCTCTAAAAATCATAGAGGAACAAAAGGACCAAGGGAGTAGTGGTTAAGAAAGAAGGAAGAAAAAGGACACAAAGCAGGGGTACTACTAGAACAAGGGGAAGGCTACAATGATTGAAGAGGTTATAGATTCTAAAATAGATGATGATGGTTGTGAGATTTTCCAATATGAACATCCTAAGGGATGTTTCCCAATACTATCACATTTCCAAGAGTCTAGGGTGTATGCATTAAATCCCAAGTTTGCAAAGAGGCAAGTACCTAGATGATTGCCTTATTCGCAAGGCAACTATAGGTAGTAGTTCTACCACTCAATGTATTATCCAAGTTGAGAACCTCCTCAACATCAGTAGTAGCATTAATAGTGGCAATGCCCACAATCATGGGGGATGCCACCACTACGACAATAGTACCCCTACTAATAGTCAAACCCTTATGGATATTATGTCTAATAGCTTGTATCCCTGCATTACTCATGTAGCTACATTTCATTCCCTCCAAAATACTACAAAGTACCTTCTTCAACGGGGGAGTCCCCTTTTCCTTTTCATCCTCCACATCATTTGTTAACTTCAACACCATAACCAACTATACCCTTGTTACTTACTCCATCCATATAGGGTGAAATTCCACCATAGCCACAATAGAGAAATACCACGATGGTGATAAATCTATAGTTGGAAACCCATTTGAGTGGTTCTAAACCAAAGCCTTATAAGAGATCATTCTTTAGAACTAACAACCCCATGAAGCCCTTGTTGGTAGGTATAGTTGTTAACCCTATCATCTCTACCTCTAACACTATCATTGAGTTACCTTCAAACCAAAAGACCTTCAACATCCATAGTGTTATGTTGATCCATGTGATTACTGATTGGATCAAGGTTGGTCACCTTTGTGGGAAACAATTTGATCTTGGGATTCATCTCATTTATTTACAAATTATAAGGAATGAATAATGCAAGGCTCTATTGGACTCAGGTTTCAGGGTAAACTTAGTCTCACAAGAAATGTATAAGATTAGAAACCTACCTCCTATTTAGAAGAGCAACATTAGACTTGAGTTGGCAGACTAGTCCGTCACTATCTCTTTGAGGCTAGTGGAGGACATTATTACCAACATGTGTGAATGGTCTTATCCTATCGATTTCCTTGAAATCCATATGGAAAATTGTAAGGGGGACTTCCCTATCATCATGGGAAGTTCATGGTTGATTACTATTAATGCCAAAATGGGGATTTGAAACCTTTCCTTGCAAATATCAAAGGAAAATGAATTTGGCAAAGTTAGAAGAAGAGGGTTCCATGCATCACATAAAGTGACATAGGGTGCCATTGCAAGCAGAAACTACGAACGATCAAAGATACATTAGTTCAAACATGCAATTAGTGTGTTGAAGCAATGATTATTCAAAGGTGCATGTATGTAGAAGCCACAAAATAACAAGAGTGGTTGACAACAAATCACTGAGATGAATCCACCATGTGCATGGAACCATCGGAGAGCCTCACTAGTGTTTATGTTGAAAACATGGATGAAATGAAGTAGCTTCATTGTAACTCTTCCATCCACAAAGTGACATAGATTGGGTAGTGTTGGAGATCTCTAATTAATTTAAATAAGAGTTCCTTGAATTCAAGGTTTTATTAGCAATTATAGAATATGCTTTCCTCATCAATGGCAAGTTGGTAATTATCAATGCCAATCTTGCTCTAGAACATAAATAGAAGTTATTAAAGATGGTGAACAAATGACCAATAGTCTTTGCTTGGTCATATCACAAACCTACAAGAATCAACCCATAGATATGCCAACATCACATCTATACAGNACCTACAAGAATCAACCCATAGATATGCCAACATCACATCTATACAAACTCGTCCATCAAGCTAAAGAGGCAACTACAATGAAGATTAAACCCCAAATTGAGTAGGTTATTAAAGAGAAGGTTGAAAAACTCCTCAAGCCAGGTTTATCTACCTAATTGCAAATAGTGAATGTGTTAGCTCACTCATTATTGTACCGAAGAAATGGAAAAAATAGAGAGTCTATACATACTTTTGGTTGTTGAACATGACAACCTTCAAGGATCACTTTCTGTTGCCATTTTTTGATCAAGTATTAGACACCATAGTAGGGCATTACTATTACAACTTTCTAGATGGCTATAGTGACTATAACCAAATCTAGATTACACTAGAGGACTTTGCAAAAACTACATTCACAAGTCCCTAGGAGATTTTTGCACATAGAAAAATGTCATTTGGCCTATGCAATGCTCTTACAATATTCCAACGCTTGGTGCTCAACATATTTTAGCAGTAAATTGGCAACGAGGTAGAAGTCTTTATGGATGATTTTCCTACCTATGGTGCTACATTTGAGGAAGCCTTGGACCATCTTGAGGAGGTGCTTCAAAGATGTGTGGAGACTAGCTTAATGCTCAACTAGTAGAAAAGCCACTTGATGGTCCAAGAAGGCATTGTGATGGAGCACAATATTTTAACCAAAGGGATCAAAGTGGACCCAAAAAAGTACAGGTCATCCAAGGAATCACCAGGAAACCTAAAATGATCAAAGATGGAAGATCATTCCTTGGCCACACTAGTTATTATAGACACTTCATTGAGAACTTAAAAAGCGCTAAACTATTGGTGGAGCTAATAAAGAAAGATGCACCTTTAATCTAAACTAGGAAATGCAAGAATGCATTCCAAAAGTTAAAGTAGAAGTTGATGGAAACTCCAATTATACATACTCTTGATTGGTCTAGACCATTTTACATTATGACTGATACATCTAACTATGCTTTAAGGGCTATTCTTACACAATTGGATGATCAAAAACATCCTTACTATGTCCACTATATAAGTTGAAGCATTGTGGGTACATAATTAAACAAAAACACCACAAAGAAAGAGCTCATGGTAGCAGTGGATGCTTTTAAAAAATTCAAGCACTATGTGCTTAGATATCAAGTTTTTTTGTAGATAGACCATAGTGTTATTTGGTTCCTTATGAATAAACCAATGGTGACTTATCATGTCATATGGTGGCTAGTAATCCTATAGTAGTTCAATCTTACCATGGTTGACAAAAAGGGAACCAAGAACATGGTTATTGATCATTTGTCTTAGTTACGATAGGACCATAAAGAGTATGAGGGATCTTTATCCAACCAATTTCTAGATGAACTCCTCTTTGCCAAAACTATTAAAATGCAAATTCCTAAAGGTACTAATTGGTACAAGGACTTCCTCTCCTATCTACTCACTTAGGAGATGACACAAGAATGGGATAACAAGAAGAAAGAATAGTTTCTTCACCAAGCCAAACACTACATGTAAATTAGGACTAACCTTTACAAGATTTATGTTGATAGCTTGCTATGATGGTGCATGCCCAATAATGATCAACTTCAAATCCTCCAAGATGCTCATGAAGGCCCATGTAGGGGTCTTTATGCTAGGAAAAGGATGAATATTAAAATCCTCATGGTAGGATATTATTGACTAATCATCTTCAACGATGCTCATCATTTCTTTTGTTTGTGTAAATGTTGTCAATGATATGGAGGAATGACTATATGGATGAAAGGGTTCCAATAGCAGATTCAACCACTAGAGCATTTAAACCTCTAGAACATTGATTTCATGGGATCCATGAACCCCATGTCCAATGGAAAGGCATACATCATCATAGTAGTTAACTACTATACCAAATGGTCGAAATCTACTACAATCATTGACTATTCATCCTCTATGGTGGCAAGGTTTGTACAATAGAATGTGATAAATAAATTTGGTGTGCCAAGGGAACTTATTTTTGATAATGGAACATATTTTACAAGTTCAAATTTTTAGAAATTGATGTAATGCTTAGGGATGGAACACAAACTAAAAACTCCATACCATCCTAAAGGTAATATTCAACCACAAGTCACAAATAGTGAGATAACTAGGATACTAACATGCACTATTAGTAAATATAGGAAATATAGGAATACAAAACTTAATAATTCTCTCTAGACTTATCGGTCAACTTAGAAACTTCCTATCAGTTATTCTCCTTATGAGTTAGTGTATAGAAAAATACCAAATATTTCAATCCAAGTAGAGCTTTGTACACTTTCAATGGCTTGTGAACTTCACCTCCATCTAAGTATAGCACAAAGAGAATGATTAATTACATTGAATATACTAGATGAAAATTGATTAGTAGCCTTGTCCATAAATGAAGTGAACAAGGCACATACCAAACAACATCATGATTAAAGGATAAGAAAAGTTAAATTTTAACTAGGAGATAAGGTTCTTTACTAGAATCCTATGCATGTACCATAACACAAAAAATTTAAGACACTATGGAAAGGATCTTATATTATTCATGCAACTTTTCCTTCCAGGGCCATGATGAATTACCATCCTTTTAGCCCAGACAAGTGGTTGCTAGTAAATATTTAACAAGTGAAACCTTTCCTTGAACCAAAGTTAACCAGTAACATGGATACCCCAACCAATGGATGAGCATGTTCTATCTTTTGGATCTCCTCCTTCCAACTTAGTCATGGGGGAGATGGCCACCCATGTTAAGATATTGTAAAGGATACTTTGTTTTATAACTTTTTGTTTTACATTGTTATTTCTATGTTTTTAATTTTGTTGAATATTTTTTACTTTATTTTATATATTTCACTTTGATTAACTTTCCTTACATGTTGTTTTCTTATTTGTTATTCATCAGGAATCTTGTGCTTTTTCCACAAGCTGCTTCTACTATTGAAAGTTTAGTTCATATTATATTTCATGTTTGGATTGATTATTCAATAATTACATTTTGCCTTAGGATTATGACATTGATTAATGAAGCATTACTTTTCTAATGATACTAGGTAGTGAATCCACATCATTCATCCACTCCAATAAATTATATGGGATTTTTTTTATCTTGGAAGCATGAGATTCTTTCCTAATTACAACTTAAAAAGAATCAATGCTCTAGGTACATAACAGACTTGGAAGGGACCAAGTGGAATGGACAAGGGTGTGACTTCAAGGGGATTCGTCACCTTCTATACCTAAGTTCCTTCTTGAGTTTTATGGATATTCTCATTGGTCTCTCACCACTCATATTGTCGACCAATAATAGGAAGCATGTCTTTGCACGGTGTGGTTCTCGTGAAAAAGAAGAAGAAAAACATTAAAAGTATATATATGGAAATTCAAAGCACATCCCTTAGACATAATAATGGGCTATAAGCATTGGTTATGGGGTTGGAAAGACATGTTATCCATGCCTAAAGGCACCCCTCTAACTAAGGTTCTTATTATCTTCTTGCTTCTCTTTTCTTCTTTACTTGGAGTGGTGTTTAATCTTTGGTAGTGGTCATGAACTCTTGTTGGTTAAATGGTCAAAATATGATAATGAAAAGTCATTTAATGAGAATGGACTTAGTTCCAATTAAGGATTAGACAATATCTGGTCATTTTAATCACACACTCCATAATGACTTAATGTAACCGGGATGTGAGACTCCATTACCATTCTCTCTCTCTTTCATCCCTCTACCCTTGTCATCCACCATCTTACTAGCTCCTAGCATGGTAAATTAATGTGTCTATTATGGTATGTGATAATTCTTTGATGATCTCTAGAGTGGATTCGATTTTTTACTATCCATGATCATTAGTCATTCTTGGTTCCTACAGACTCCTTGGTATGAGGGCATGCAAGGGTATCAATGGTATGAGCCTTGTTTAGGGAGGATCCACTTGCACACCTCTTGGTCATTTCATGATCAATCCCATCATTTCACTGCATAAACATCCAATTTTTTACTACCTCAACATTTTTTTCCATCCAAATCTCCTCTTCCTAGCAAATCTCATATCCTATTTTATGTTTTTTCATCCTTCTAGGCTTTTCTAGCCTCCTTTGGGCTCTTGTTTCATACTCAAAATTTTCCAAACTAAGTTTTTTAATTGTGAAAAATCACTTTAAATAGTTGCATTGATGCATCCCCATTGACATAGATTGATCTGTTGATGCATTCCTATCAATGCATCATAAAAACACTTTAAATATGCATGACACTTAGCCATTTTCCCATCATTTGCCTTCAAATGAGAGAGGAGTTTTTGTAATTTTTAGATCCTTGAGACCTTTTAAGCACTCTAACTTGCAAATTGCTCATCCATTTCACCTCATTCTTCAATCCTCAAGCTATTGAAGGTAAACTTTACATTGTGGGATCCGCACACCTTTGGTTTTTGATAGAAAATATTTTAGAATTTTTTTAACTTCCCAAGGTCTAACCATTAAAATAATATTAAAATATTCATCCTAGATAGGGTTAAACATCACAAAAAAACTCTGGTAGCCAATTAATAAAATAATAAACTTACCATGACCATAAACAGACCTAAGTATAAGATGATCTAATGAAAAGGATACCAAAAGAACTAAGAATTATAAATTGAAATGCTAATCCATAGTTACATTTGTAATTGCAGATGACACCAAAGAGGGGAGCACTAGTAGGAGGACCTTTCTAGTTGAGGAAGAAGTAACCATGAGGAGGAAGGAACCAACAACAACCACAAAAACCTCAGGAATAAGACGTTAAAGAAACATACGTAACAGGACCTCTTTGAGAGATGCTTGAAGTAGAATCTATTCTATAGATTTTGATGGTAGAAAATAGCCAATCTAGATAAGATGAGGCTCCAAGACCAAGACCTAACCTTGAGGTCATATTAATGGAGGCCTCCTTAGAGTAGATCTAAACCAAGAGGTTCATAGTTTGGTTTTTTAAGAACTAAATTTGGATGCTTCTTGGAGTTGGTGCCCAAGGAAGTCTGCACTCAACTAGAGGGGTCTCTTATGTGGCCTATTCTCTCCTCCAGTGGAGAATGGTACATGGGGAAGACCTATCTATTTTGGAATAATTGATAGGGAGACACATCAATTAAAATCAAGGATATCACTATCTCTAATGAGTGGTAAAGTATCCAACATCCAACCATACAAGATACGAGTATTCATGCATGATCCCCATCAAATTTTGTAGGAAGGGTAATGGGATTATGCTAGTAATTGGTTAGAGTTTGTGATCAATATCTTCCTATGTGAGCTAGTAAATTCAATGCATATGGTTTAACTCATGATGAGGCATATGATAGATGATGTTGTATTGGCCATATTGCTCTTGGCTAACATGAAGTAAAAGCAATAGTTTCTAATCTAAGTGACAGTAAAAAAATCTAATCTAGCCTATGTGATGAGCAACCAATCTTGATCTTCCATTCACACCTTGGACTTCATGTAACTACTATTGGGATTACCAAGTACCACAATATTAGGAGAACCAAGTGATAATACTATTAGGTTACTAAGTAGCTACACTTAAGTGCTCGAGAACAGTCATCCTCATTTCGCTTAATGATAGGAATAGTAAAGTGCATTGAAAGTAAATTAGTAATTGTGAAAATAGTAAACATTAAACTAAATGAAAGCATAAAGAAAACTAAGTGTTGCTATACTAATGAAAAGTAATCTCAATCTTTATTTTTGATCATACAATGCATCTAAGTATATCACACTTGAATAAAGACTTCATTTAATGACTTAACATCATACTACGGGCACATACTGCTAAGTATTGAAAATTGAAATTACAAAAATAAAATAAAAGATTTCTACTACTATGGTATCAAACCTAATTTGGATCTATATGCCTAAGTGTTGCTTTTATAGGCTAGCACACATCTTATAATACCATTTATATGATAATGTATCTACAACATTGTAGATACGATATCATAATTGCAATATTGTTGTGGTGAAAAATTTGGATTTATCTAACCCCCTCAACTGATAAAAAACTCATCCTTAAGTTTAAAATGAGGATAGAGTCCCTTACAAAATTGGAAGGTAGATTTATATGACACTAACTACTTGATACATGGCTCTTAAGTGTTGTAGTGGTGTTTTACAAAAATGAGACATTTATAACATGACAAACTTTACAATGTGAAAATAAAATTTGGCGAAGCTGGATGTAGCCTTATGTTGTTCTAGGTTGTGGTGGCTCTTCCATTGGTTGCTTCCCCTTGTCATTAGACTTCTAAACTTGATAGCAGTTTAGGAGCACTTACAATGTCTCCTCTTTTTTTCTTGGATCATGAATCATCCATGTTAATGAACTAATATTTGATGGAGTTAGCACATTCCATAAACATGACAGTTGTAGAAACATCTTATTAGCTTTAGCATACCATGATGCAAACTATCATTTTCCTTCTTCAAAAGCTTTGGCCTTCTCTCTTAATTCATGATAATTTTTTAATCTTCTAACTACGTTCACTACTACATCTTTTTATCCCTAGTAGCTAGCCTTAGTTACTTTTAATCTAAATTTTCTACTTGAAGTTTCTATAAAGCATCTTTACAATCTACAAACTCTTTCTCATACAAACTAAGTTAGATCTATTGTACCTCTTTTTGGGACCATGATAGACTACTAAGTTAGATAGACTACTGCAAATATTAGCTGGTGGCACAACATGTACATTCCTAGTGATAAATCTTCATGTTTTGTAGGAGTCATAGAGGTGCTAGCTAACATTTGAGCATCTTTAGTTCCAAAAATATTAGCTGGTGGCACAACATGTACATTGAAAGATTCTTTAATGTGATCCGTGATCACTTCTATAGCTCTTGTTGCATCATGGTGTTGCATGACCACAATTGTGACTTCTTCTCCAGATTCAAGCATTACTTGGAATGATGTGGCATTCTTGAAAATCTATTGTGACCACTAGGCCTTTCCTCCTGACTATAATGATATTTGTCTATTTGTAGGATTTGTTGAGATGGTTGACCTAACTACATCATCAATTACTTTGGATAAATTTGCGTTTTCCTTACTTTCCCAACTGATGATTTCTACAATTTGCTACAAATGACTCATTGAAGGCCTATAATCTTGTAGTGGTAGTGGTAGAACTTGCAATTTCTCCTCAGTGCCTAGTTTTTCTTCTATTTGGTCCTTTTTGGGAGGTATTGGCTTGAGCATTTCAACATAGGAAGCATTCTCTACCTTCCTTAATACATCATTTGTATACCCTAGGATGTTAGCTTGTTTGCGTAACTTCCAGTTAAGGAAAGGGAATGAAAGTGTTAACTTTCTTGCCTTTTTTTAACTTGAAGCACCTTTCGATTTTTGTGAAGTAGAAGTGAGTGTTGTTTGCATTGAACTTTCCCATTAATATTATGCTACCTCTAGTTGCATATGTAGAGATTTGGTTTAATCTCTTTGTAGGGAAGAAATGATAAGTACCTATTTTAAAAATAATATTTTCTTGTAGTTAGTTCACTATATTCTTTATTGTCCTTGCCATATGATTGCTACAACCATAGCTTCCTAGCATTTGTGTTAGATCTTGTTAATATCTATGTCACCTCTACTCCTTCATTGGGTACTTTTAGTACCTCTGCACTTACCTTAATTGAGTAAGACACTGAGATCCTTTCAATTTTTACTATAGCATTTACTTCTCAATTTTTCCAAAGCTAGAGTGTTTCTCCTAAATATTACTACCAATTTTTTGTCAAAGTAGGTCACAAAGGAGATGACTAAAGTTGGACCTTAACACCTTTTGGAGAAAACTTTAGAAATGGACCAAAGTTAAGTTCTATAATTATTGTCAACATGATGGATTTTTTTTGAATAACCTAAAGGCATTTAGATGATAGTGTGAGTTGCTATCCCTAGATAGGCTCTTGTGAAATATCTACTTCTACTTGAGTAGATTTCTCCATGGTAGGAGTTTGTTGATGAATATTAAAGGATTGTGCCTCCTACAGTTCTTATTCTTCTTTTGGGTTTTGCTTGCTCACTTGTCCTCTTCCACCTCATGATATTTTTCTTGCCAATCTTGGAAGTTCTCCTTGTGTACCTCTTTTTTGGACCATCTACAATTAATCAAGATTTTGGAATTACTAAAGTATTTTCATAAACGAGAAGAAATTTGGTACCTTACTCATAACCTTAGTTATATTAAGTTCTTAGTTCATTATGATTGCAAAGTTAAGAAATTTTTCAAGATCAACCCTATTAGTACTTTTCTATGATGTAAAATGAGTGGTATGATCAATTAGAAGTTTTCTTAAAGTTGTTTTGGACTTGACATAAGTAATTTAGTTTAAAAATTCTTAATATGTCCCCTTATACTTACCCTTATAATACTTTCCAGCCATTAGCAATTTTCAAAACATTAATGTAGATTTTCCTTAAACATCCCCACAACTAAGATGAGCACTCTAGGATCATGTAGATTTGAAAATCACTAAAATTGGAGCAAGAATGTGTAAGTTATGGGTAGTAGAAGAAGGGGTGTTAGAGCATTGAGTGTCAAAGAAAAATTGACAACAATTCATCTTTTATGAAAATCAGATTGAAAATTTTTTCTAACTCCCCTATGCTATATATAGTTTTTATAAGTGTGATATCATAAATATGACATTGTAATTGCGATATCGTAGGTTCCTACAATATCGTAACTACAATGTCAACTTAGAAGAAATCAATTTTTTAAAGGTGTTTTAGGGAAGAATTGAGTCTCATCAAATGGTTTGAAGATATACATCATGTTGAAATGGTCCTGAAATGGAGATGACACTTTGGTTGTGAAAAATAAGGGTTGAAAATCTATGATTAAGAAATCTCAGGTTATGAAAGTGTATGGGGTGTTAATGGAATGAATGAGATAGACAATTGTGTTGTGTAATTGGAATAGATAGTGTGAATAATATGGGAAGTGTTTATTGTCATTTATTGGAATTAGAAGGCTCAAGATGATGTGGAATTACTTGGCAATAATAAGATACAATAGCTATACAAGTGGGTTCTCCCCAAGGCAAGCTTTAGCTCTTAATGCCCTTGTAAAACCATGCATAAATGTGTTCTTAGACACTTAAGGAGTTGAATGTAATGAATACCTATTTAGAAAAATACATATATAAGTACCAACAAATTGGAAAAATATCTCTATGTTACGTAAAATCATTAGTTATGGTTATTCAAATAGTGAGATGAAATGGGATTAGAAAAGATTTCAGAAATTAGAACATGAGGTGTCTTACCATAGGCATAATGAATTTTTATGTTTTATTAGTGGTTAAGGTAATCATTAGCCTTTCTATCCAAGAATTAAACTAGGTCCAAACCACTTTCTATTGACATCATAGCATTTCATCTCTTGGAATTACAATCATAAGACTATCAATGTTATAATAATTATTGTCACTTGGCATATTTTCTAAGGGAATATTTTTATTCATGTCACTTTATTTTTATTTTTATATTTTTGAGTAGCTACCTACCTTTAGGCATGGGTAACATGTCTTTCTAGTGGAACTCCCAAAAATTTATTCTATGTTGTTTTATTTTTAACTATGTCAACCTTTTAAGGTAGCACTTATTTTACTCTTACTCCCATTTTTGTTAGATCTACAAAGATATAATACAACCTTAGGAACATGATAGAACTTACAATGATAATCCAAAAAGAATCCACAAGTTCCCTTGCTGTCCCACCCTTTTTATTCTCCCTTGGTTCTTCACTTTTCTATCTAAGGGTAATGGTCAAAAGTTTACTCTTAGTTTGATGATGGAAAGAATATCATTATGGTCATGGTAAAAACCTCTTATTAATGAAAAGTCTTTTATGACTTGATAACATAGAGAAATCTTTACTTTGTTCGGATACATATTGCCTTTATTTGAATGTGTTTTATTAAGAATAAAAATTATTTACATAAGATTTAAAAACAAAGTATGAAAGAAATGAGAAAGATAGAAAATTATGAATAAGTATAAATAATGAAAAATGAAAAGGCAAGGTAAAATTATAAAGAATGAGAAAAATATCAAAGAATTTGAAAAATGTAAAGAATTGTAAAACAAAAGTCAACATAAAGTATCTCCCCCCACAATTGATCTCATGGACAAGTGTTTGAAAAATACTCCCTAAATCTCTTGGGTCATACACTATAGGTGGTTCACCTACCATCTTTAGTAATGTAACTTTTCTATCATTATCCCATGTAATTTTGATGGTAGTCGAGTTATGATCATTTAAATCCTTGTTCTCTTTCCCTTTTGATGTATGATTATGAGTTAATTATTTCAATTTTAGGTTCTCAGTTGGAGTCATTTTCTTAGTTTGGAAATTAGGAAGTTTTTTAGATGTTTTCATGCATGTATTAGACAAATTAAGGTTCTCAGTTAGTGGCCACAGGGTGTCTTTTGATTTTGTAACCTTTGCTCTTTTGGTTGCACACGTTGGTTGTTTATTATTGTTGATGTGGTCTAGAATAGTCACTGTGTTGATGTTCTAGAGTGTTGGTCCACTATTGCACCTTTTACTTTTAGTAGTTATGCACAGAATTCACTACGTGTGTATGGCTCCATGTGCATCTTCCTTAGAAATCTAAACCAATAAATCTCTCATACTTAGCTTAGCATTAATTATGCTAAGCCATGACCGTCCCATAATTACTGAGAATTCTTTATCAACATCTTTTACATTGATTACTAGAAAGTTGGCTAGATAGGACCACCCATTGATAGTGGTCACTACATTGTCAATTTGTCCCAAATGAGTGGTGATAGACTGATCTACAAGCTCCAACCTAATGTTGCACTCTTCCAATGGTGGTAGGTTTCATGCTTAATATGTTTTGTAAGAGATCAAATTCACCTTGGAACCAGAGTCTAATAGAGCCTTGCATGGTAAATTCTTAGCTATTAATAGATAAATTAAAGGAATTCCTAGATCAATTCTCTTCTTAGGAGTGGTCATACCTTGATCCATTTTGGAATGATTTCAGTAAGCATGATAGTTTGAACATTCGAATTGGATGAAGATGGAAGCTTATTAACAATGAGGAGATTTGTTTCAAAAGAAGATGGTCTCATTAAAGTTCAAATTCTACTAGTCTTCTTTGGACTTGTCCTAAAGAAAGGACATTTCTTTATTTAGCCTTGAGCATTACTAGTGAGATCTTCCACTTGTATATTTACTACCTTTACAGCTCTCTTTTACTGTCGTTGTGATGGAAACTCTCCTTGCATCATAGGTGGTGGGACTGGTGGCAAAGGAATTGGATTGGGATTTGAAAAATTAGCTTCTTGTGGATGCACGTACAAGTTTGAATTGGCCCTTGGTGATGTTAGCATATGATATTCTGGTGGATAATACTATGGAATTTGAATAGTAGTGTTTACTAATGAGACAAGTTATTAGACATAGTATTTATAAGGGTTAAGTTATCGATATGGATACTATTGGCATGGTAGTGGCTTGGCCCACACTTGAGGCTATTGCCATTGCTAGTGGTATTGCTCCTACAGTTGTGGTAAGGGTCCACTAGGATAGTGCATTAGTTGAGGTTGTTGTTTGTAGTTCCCTTGAAAATAAGGTAATCATTTGGGCATATGTTTCTAAACAAGTTTTGGGTTAAGTGCATATGCCTCTATTTCTTGTAGATGTGTCACAACTAGACAACATCCTTTAGGATGTTCGTACTAACACATAGTACAACCTTCATCATTTGTAGAGCTGGCATATGATCCCTTAGCTATTAAAGTAACTTTGCCTTTGCTTCCAAGTTCTCTCTTCTTTCTTTTTTATTTGCCTCTTGCGAAGGCTTGCTCTACTATTTCCTCCATAATATTTAGCATTGTAGTACACCTTTCATCAACTAAATTCCATATTTTTGCTACTTGTGCTATTACATTGACAATATACTTTTGGATTAGTACCATCTCTTTTTGAATTGCCTAGTCCAAGGTTTTTTCCTCTTGGGTATCACACACCCATGCATCTCTGTTTCTTATTGATGGATCCCTATTCTACTCTTTACCTAATTCTCTTTTTCTAATTTCATATTCTTCTTTTACCACTTGATCAATTAGTCTTTGAATGTGATGGATGGTCAATTCGTATAATTTTCCTTGGGCGTAAACCCCAAGGTCTGTTTGATTTTACTTCTCATCCCATCTATGATGTGCCTAAGTTATTCCTTTGATAAACATTTGTGGCCTACACATCTATGTAACAACAAATAACATCTATCCATTACCACATCAAGGGTTTTGTGAGTTCCTTGTTTCTAGTTCTGGATTTGTTTTCTTAGATTTGACACTTGTGAATAGGTCTAATATTTATCATTAAATATTTCAAGCATGGTACTCCAACATCTAATGGATTTAGGTTCCAGTGACCTATACCAACTTTCCACTTCCTTCACAAGTGTTCTAGAAAATAACTTTAATTTCTATCATTCACTCTCTATGTTCTAAAAGACATAGACATCATGAAATGCTTGAAGGTGATGCTAGGGATCATCGTTATAACCACCTTCAAATTGTGGCATATTGTTCATATCTAGCCATTTGATTTGGCTATCTCTCACATTCCTGGTCGATATGTAGATAGCTTCCTAAATATTTATCATACTTTAGGTTGCCATTAGGGGTTCATTATTATGATTGAATTCATATGCTTTATTGTAGTGGTGATCCCTTATATGCTCATGTCTCTTTTGATCCTCTCTTCTATTTCTTTTTTTTTTCATGCTCTTCATCTTATAAATTAGAGTATATAGAATATATATCATGATGGCTATGAGTTCACCTTTCTTCCCTATTAGAGTCCCTGTACTTGTATCTTCTCCTGTGCAAGTCCTTCGATGATCATGATGAGGCATACGAGGTGGTAGGAGAATAGTGCTGGTTGGTTCTCCTTTCATGACTCTTGTATGTCTCCCTGTAATATTTAGTAGGATCCCTTGGCCTAAAGTCTCACTTGTATCTTGAGTCAATAACCTCCTCCTTATGTGTCTCTATTAGAGTAGAATGAATTTAGGCTTTGATATGTTTCTCTAGTTTGATGATAGGTGTCTTTGAAGGCTCCTCATGGTTCTAATGGAGTTGTTCTAAAATGAATTGATTAGCATCAAGTTCTTCTATGATAAAAAAGTGTTATTCTGCTTTCCTTTACTATGTATATGTTTGATTTTCATGGTAGCATGTCTTCTCATCTACTTCCTTATGGGTTCATGAGACCTGATCATGTGTTGAATCATAAGATACCCTTCCTAAATTTGATCTAAATGTATCCCCTTTAGGGTAATTTGTAGATATTCAATGCTGCACATTCTAGAGGTAGGACTATGTTGCCTTGTATGTCTTTCCACCTCATTTACTTATCTTGATGAAAGATGAAAGTAAAGTCTAGATAGTATGAATTAGTGTGAACATAAGTAATTCATGTCTACATTAGCATCCCCCATTCTTCTTCATCAACAATTCTATTACTACTAATTCTTATCTTCTTGGTAGGTGATGGATGATCATTATGTGAAGCTGTGTTATATTTCTTAGAGAGTTTGAGTTAAAAGTGTGCTTATGGTTGTTAGATTGACTTTAAGTTTCAAATATAATGAACTGTGGAAAATTAATTACTTAGTATAACATTGACTTGTCCCTAGCAATGGTGCTAATGATGAGCAGTGGCATATCCAACGCCCAACCGTATGAGATACAAATGTTCACGCATGATGTTAGTCGAATTCAGGAGGCAAGGCAACGTGATTATGCAAGTAATTGGTTAGAGTTCATGATCGTTGTCTTTCCATGTGAGCTAGTAAATTCAATGCGTATGGTTTAATTCACGATGAGGCATATGATAGATGATGTTGTATTGGGCATATTGCTCCTAGCTAACATGAATTAAAAGTAATGGTTTTTAATTTAAGTGATAGTAAATGAATCTAATCTAGCCTATGTGATGAGAAGTTGGTCTTGATCGTCTGTTTACAACTTAGACTTCATGTAACTACTAGTGGGATTACCAAATACCATACTACTAGGTGTACTAAGTGATAGTACTATTGGGTTACCAAGTAGCTATACTTAAGTGCTCGAGATCATTCATACTCATACTACTTAATGATAGGAATAGTAAAGTGCATTGAAAGTAAATCAGTAACTATGAAAATAGTAAACATGAAACTAAATGAAAGAAAAAATAAAACTAAGTATTGCTACAATGAGGGAAAGTAATCTAGATCTTTATTTGTGATCATGCAATGTGTCCAAGTACATCACACTTGAATAAAGACTCAATTCAATCACTTAACATTACACTGTGGGCACACAATGATAAGTACTGAAAATTTAAATTACAAAAAGAAATTAAAAGATTTATTCTACTATGGTATGAAATCTACTACAGATCCATGTGCTTAATTGTTGCTTTTATTGCCTGGCATGCACCCTACAATATTGTTTATATGATAACGTGTCATGAGATACAATAATGTATCTATGACATTATAGATATAATATGGTAACTACTATATCATTATGGTGACAAATTTGGATTTATCAATCTCCTACTTAGTTGGGGCCATATTGAAGGCTCTCAGTTTGCATGATACTTGGGCAACATTGGCTGAAATCTTAATCATGATAGACCTAGAAGCTAGGAAAGAATGGGTGTAATGCTACTATAGGATGGATCATAAGGAGTGTGGTGTTCTCACAAAGATGGAACATGCTTCTTCAAAATTATAGCCTATCACCTAAACCCCATGGTAAGGCAGAGTAAGGTCATAGCCTTCTCCACCTATGCATGTGCCACTCTAAGAAGAAAATTTCCTATCAATCTTCTATAGCTTATCTATCTAGAGATAGAAAAGTGATTTAAATAAAGTGAAAGAGGAAGGAAGATACTTCCTTTTCATACCTTATCAAAAAAATTTGCAAAAGGTAGGGCATAGTGTGCTATGCTAATGATGCAATCCATCATGCTCCTACCACATCCTAGTAGGAGATGATGAAAGATAAGGTAGTAACCAAGTTGCAAGAAGAGGAGAGGTCATCATGGTGGCTAGCTTTGATACCAATTTTGTTAAAAAAAATTTCTTGAATTATTAACTTATATAGTTATGATTCTTGATATTCTAGATGTATTAATTATGGAATGTATGAAATTATAGACTATGAAAAAATAAGTTATAAAAATCTTTATAATGCATTTAATATGATGGTTTCTTGATAATTTGATCATACTAATGAATTCTAATAATGAATTAATAATTTAAGAATGAAAGTTAATACTAGTGATATATCTATAAATGGGAGAAGAAAGGAATATGAAAAATCAGGAAATTACAAAGAAAATTAAATGTTAATAGCCTTCAAAATTAGTCATTTCATTTGTGTATAGCCTTAAAATTTATAAGAAATAATTGAGGCCATAAACTTAAGAAATCATTCCTAATAGTAAAAATAAAGAAATTTATCCAAAATAAAGGTGAGTTGAGGCCAAAATAGTTTACATCCATCCATCAATTGAAAAATAAATAAAAATAATTTGATGTTATGTACATTTGTCTTCATGTGGGTAGATCATTGGATACTACTTGTTAATAGTTTCATATGACTATTTTTTATTTCTTGGTTTTGATATCCTATATGAATAGTTGGGGCTAGTTGGTTGGTTGGAAATAAGGTTAGAATTATTTTCCCTCGAAGCTAATGCATGATCCTTATAATGGTTTGATTTCTATTTCCTCATGGTTTGGGTATTTATCTATTTTTCTAGAGAATATTCTTCCCTCCATGATGATACTACTATTATAATTATTGATTTGGGGTTCATCCCTCTTGTTATATAAATGACCATACTTTTCCTCAAGAAAAAGTCAAAAGATAAAAGTAAATAGATTGTGCAATCTAGCCATGCTCCACTTTTGTGGCATAGCAACTCATATTGATGTATAGGCAATGTTTTCCATTATCCTTTACTTTATTGCTTTTTCTATTTTCCAACTTTATATTTTATCTTTCCTCTCTCATATTCCTCCATTCTTTCTCTAATTTTCCTTCTTATCTCAATCCCTATCTCTGATTAACACATTAATAAAGATTAAGAAATTTTATTCTATTTTAGTAAGGGTATGTTAAGATATTAAGTAGAATAGGATGTGAATGTCATCAATGACATCCATTTGGTCATCTTATGTGTAGGATATAGTCATGCCCCCTTCTATGGCATAGCATCATTCTTAGGACCAGTGTATAGAAGATATCCTAACATTCTTCCCTTGTACTTCTTTATTCTCCCTTTTTCTCTCCTAGATACAAAAATTCAACATAAATTCTCTTTTTGATGGATTCTTCTTCAACATTTTAGCATTATCCATTAAGAAGAGACAATGTTGTATCCACTTTTTTAGTTTTGTAATCATCAAGACTAAATGTGGTTTTGGTATTGTTTCATCAAAGTTTGATCATCAAAATGACTTAAAAGTAGTGTCACAAGACACATTTCTAGACTCTAGAGACCTCTATGAACCATTCCATCTCATAACCTAGCATATGAGCAATTATTTTTGTGATACTAGAAAAGTTATGAAACAAAACATTTTCTAAGTATTAGAGTTAATGTTGACAAAGTATCAATGTCACTCATGGACTAGTACTTCCATAGTAGCTATAGTCCTCAAACATCCTATTTATTTCATATGTAACAAAATGATCTTTTGGCCTCTATTTTAACTCTACAAAATTCCAAATGACTCACCCACAACACTATCTACATCATAGGCATTAAATTTTAGCATTTTGACAAGTTCATCTCTTATCATAGATGAAAATGTTTCTAATGCTATGGTTGATGCTAACATTATTGTCAATATTAGTATCCCTAGCCTCATTCTTTTTATGTTCATAGTACTTTTCACTTGCATCCTAGCCCTTGTCTTGGCTTCTCAAACTATCTAGTGACCAATTGACTTCAATTTCCATGTACCAAAAGCTAGTTTTAGCTTATTTTCAGGTAGTTTTAGGAAGTAGGATGAAAATTTGTCTAACTATTATAAGTAATAATAACTCTAACATTAATATTAGTGTTAATGTCAACATGTTAGTATCAGCATCCTCATAAAGCCATCAAGTTCAACAATTAATAGCATTCCATTAATCTAGAAGCTTCTCAGGGTTCCGCAAGCACCATTATGGCTCATTTAGATCTTATTTTGGACATGTAGAATGCTTAAGATGAATATTAGAAAAAATGTTAACTTTTTCAAAGTCCCTAGATAACACTAGCATCAACGTCAACATCAGTACCAACACCCTTGAACCTTTATAATGCCATCTTTAACCTTCTTAATCAACATTTGACATCATCCCTTGAGCTCAAAGCCTCCTAGGAATTATAACAGCATTATTAGAAATCAATTTTGGCATCAAATTGAATCAAGGAGGCTTGGAACTACAAATATGAAAAAACTAGAAAGAATTTTTGAACTCTTAGTCACAGTAACACTCACATTAGTGTCAACATCACCTATCTAATGACTAGCATTTCCTAGTCTATGTGATCAAACTTGCCAAAATGAACTCTAGATAAACTCTCAATGAAGTTCACATAACTTTAAGGTTGAATTTGGTAACCTAACCCTATAAAGATGGAATTAAAACTCATATTTTGGGACTAGTTTTTTGAGATCTAGAGCACTTTTCAAATTTTGTTAAACCAAGAGCATAAGCATCTATATTCTACCCATCTCTTGCATTCTTCATAATCACCAAAACTTTGCTTAGAAATCTACAAGCTTGGTGATGAGTGGTGAAGGGTACCCCTATGCCCAACCATATGAATCATGAAGCGTTCATGTGTGATTTGGTTAAATTCCATGGACTCTATGTCTTTTGGTACACTAGTTTTCTAGGAAGTGAACCTTATCCTAATAGTCATTCATTGTCTTCCCAAGTACACTTGTGATGTACAAATGTATGGTTAAGTGTAATCAAGGCATATGATTTTTATTATTTTATGTTTTATGTTCCTTGGTACTTAAAATAGAGAGATGAGATAATTTAATAACTAACTTAATTTAACTACTTAACTAATCTCTAACTAGTCCTAACATAATCATTTGGTTTCAATTTTGGTACACGTCTTAAACCCATGTACCTACTGTTGGGATTACCAAGCGCTATGCTACTAGGTACACCAAGCAATAATGCTACTAGGGTTACCAAGTGAATATGTGTTTATGCCCAAAGTGTTCATACTTATGTGTTTAATCTATTTAGCTTAATTAATTAACTAATCACTTGAAGTATAATTTAGCTTAATTAATTACATAATTAATAAAAATAATAAATGCATAAATAAATAATTAATCTATTCTAGGTGCTACAAAGTTTGATCAAAAGGCTTGTCTTTATTGTCGTTGAAGTACAATAGTGCTCAAATAAAGATCTGTATACTTTTTGACTCTTGCTATGGACACTTAGAGAAATATTCTAACTCTTAAATGGAAAAACTATAAGAGCTCTACTACAAATATCACATCACTTCCCATAAACATGGCAGTGAGCCCATATTTATAGTTTAATTTATTGTTGGCCTACATTAATAGGGCGCCATAGATGTAGCAAACACTACATCGATGTGGCCCTATCGATGGGGCAACATCAAGTAGATGAGGCTACATTGATAGGGGCCCATTGATGAGGCAAGATGAATGGGGGCCCATTGAAAAGGCCACAACAACGGGGGCCTGTCCACATGACACTTTGACACTCATCATACCTCGACAATTGAATGAAAACTCATCCTCAAATTTCTTTAAAAAATTAGGAAGGTATGGAATTATTAACTAGCTCTTGACATAACAAACTAACATAACAAAACTAGGTGCTTAAGTGTAAAAATCAAAAAATTATAAAAATTGTGGTGTTCATGACACAAAATTGAACACCATGACATGACTACTCAAAATTTGACAGCATGTCCTCTGATGGCATGAGGAAAATTGAGAAGATTAGATAGTCCTAGGTGGTTGATGAGTGGTGAGATACCCCTACACCCAACCATATGAATCACTAAGGTGTTACATGTGATCTGGTAAAATTCCATGGACCTATAGTTATCTCATACACTAGTTCCTCTAGGAAGTGAAATGGCATTGAGAACATTCGTTGTCTTTCCAACTACACTTGTAAGGCTCAAGGGTATGGTTTAAGTGTAATTGAGGCATATGAATTTTTATCATTTTATATTTTATGGATGTAATCACCTACAACAAGAATAAGGGTAGAGTAGATTGAAACTAATGTCTATTACCTATCTAGCCTAACACAAGTAACCATCCCACTTTCTTGGACACATCCTAAACACATATAGCACTATTGCGTTACCAAACATTAAGCATTGTTGGGTTAAAAAGTACTATATGAATGCTTGATGTGGTCATGCTCATGTTCATTAACTACTGGAATTAAATTACCAATTAAATGCATTAAATTAAAGAACAAGAAAGTAGAATGCATTAAAGAAAATATTAAGCTATTCTTAGTGTTGCAAGGATTTTCAAAAGAGTTTATTTTATTCCCATGACATTGCTATGCTCAGGTACATTAGTTCTCAAATAAAGAATTATACACACTTTAGACTCCTTCTGTGGGCACTCAAAAAATATTCTAACTCTAGGGAGAAGAAATAGTAAGAGCTTTTCTACCTTTCTTGAAAAGTAAAAACTAACTAATGAATTACTTGTCAAAACTAAAGCCCAGTCACAGTATTTATAGACTTAGGATATATACCTCAACATCTAATGTAGGCCCCAATGTTGCATATGCAATGTCGCAGCCAACACGAAATGGTGATTTAGCATACCCCCACAACTAAATGAAAACTCATCCTTGAGTGAAGAAGAGGAGGAAAAAGTTCTTTACAATATAACATATTAGGTAGGTATGGGATTATTAATTGACATGACAAACTTACTTAAATGAGATAGAAATATAGACTCTGAGTGCCCAAGTGTATGGAATTACAATTTTTACAACATTGGGTGTTCATGAGAAGAGGAATGAACACCATAGAGAATATTGACATCCAACACCTCTTAGCAGCAAGAGAAATAGAGAGAGAGAAAGAAAGAGGAGATCCTTTGATCATGAATGGTCCTCATTGTGTGGTAATATCACATCATCCTTAGTGAAGATAGTCCCACTTCTAGTCCATGCTTCCCACTGCAATCACAACGGAATCATGAATTAGTATGCAATGTGTAGCACATAACTATTAAATGCCTTATCTTGTCAGTGGTTACACTTAGCTAAGTTGTGATTGTGATATATTGGTTTCTTTGATAGTATTAGTAGGAAGGTCGACAAATAGGATAAAATAGATAAGCAGTTCATTAAATTTGAAAGAGTTTAATATAAGGAAATATTTGAAGAGAATATAAGAATTCAAAACAATGAAAAGAATAATTCACTAAAAATTATTGTGAAGATGTGTACAATTGGATGTCATTGATGGGATAAATGGAAAGAATTTGATTGTAGAAATGTCTAAGGGTAAAGAACTTAACTAACCCAAACAAAAGATATGCAAGTGGATCCTCCCCAAAGTAGACACAAGCCTTTTATGCCCTTGCATAACTTCAAACCAAAGAGTCTGTGGGCTCTGTGGATGATTAATGATTACAGAACGTTAAGTACAAAAACCTAAAAGTAACTAGCTAAGAATTCTGACACATCAAACTAGGACATCAAACGAAAACATGAAACCAGTAGTGATGTGCAACATGGAAAGCATAGATGGATGAAAGAGAGAGTGAAATGGAGTTCCTAACATAGTTCCTAACTATTGGCTTATTCATTAGGAAGTGGATGGCATTATGGTCTGTGTGCACAAGCACCTTGTATCCAAGAACATAGTTCCTGAACTTCTCTAGGGAAAACACCACTACCATCAATTCTTTTTTTGTAGTGGTGTAGTTCAGTTGTGCATCCACAATACTTCGGTTGGCACAGTGGATGTAGTATGGATGTTTCTTATCATCTAATTGCATCAACACTACTCCCAAAGCATAATTTGATGCATTTGTCATGATATGAAATAGTCTGGACCAGTCAGGTGCTTGTAGAATTGGAGGTTCCATAAGCTTTTCTTTTAGTTGTTGGAATACTTTTAAACATTTCAAGTCCAGACAAAAGGAGCATCTTTCTTTGTTAGTTCAACCAACAATTTTGTAATCTTAGCAAACTTCTCTATGAATCGCTAATAGTAGCCAATGTGTCTAAGGAATGACCAATCATCTTTAACTATTTCTGACTAATGGATTTTTCCTTGGATGACCCTTATTTTTTCAACGTCCATCTCAATTCCTGCTTGTGATATTTTGTGCCCCAATATAATGCCCTCTTGGACCATGAGGTGAATTTTCTGCCAATTGAGTTGTAAGTTAGTTTCAACACATCATTTCAGCACTTGCTCAAGGTAGTCCAAGGCTTGCTCAAATGTAGCTCCATAGGTGGAGAAGTCATCCATGAAGATTTCTACACCACTACCAATTTGCTATCGAAAGATGCTTAGGACCAAGTATTGAAATGTGGCAGGGGCATTGCATAGACCAAACAACATCTTACAATATGTAAAAGTCCACCAAGAACTTGTGAATGTTGTTCTTTCTTGGTCCTCTAGTGTAATTTGAATTTGGTTATAGCCACTATAACCATCTAGGAAGTTGTAGTAGTAATGCCCTGATATTGTGTTGAGCACCTGGTCAAAAAATCATAATGGAAAGTGATCCTTGAATGTTGTCATATTTAGTAGCTTGAAATTGATGCAGACTTGCCACTTACCACCTTTCTTTGTTACAATTATGAGTGGACTGACCCACTCACTATCAACAATGGGATAGATGAACCTTGTCTTGAGGAGTTACTCGATTTTCTCCTTGATGATTTGTTTAATTTGTGGTTCAACCACCTTTGTGGTTGTCATTTTGGCTTCATGGCTAGGTCAGTGTAAATGCGGTGCTGGCATATCCTAGGATCAGTTCTTGTGAGTTTAGGATATGACCAAGCAAAATCTATTGACCATATTTCAACTACCTTCAACAACATCACTTTCTATTTTGGAGCAAGTCTTACATTGATTATAATCGACTTCTTATTTTTCAAAAATACATATTCGATTCCAACCAATAGTGTTTTTAGTTCAAGGGGTTGTTGCTTGATGTGCTCAAGAATTTCCAACTCTTCCCAATAGGTATCATCAAGGAGTCAATGATGAACTTGCTCTAGTTCATCCATGCTTGTGACATATTCACATGTCAATCTCTCAACTGGTTCCATGCATAGTGTGCTGCTTTCTGAATTAATAGTTAGCCACTAGGTGCCCTCTTGTTTTATGATTGCTACATACAAACAGGTTCGAATTTCTACTTCTAGCACATACTACTTGCATGCAGAGATGGATGCTTTCTTGATAGTCCAAAGTTTCTGCACAAAATGCACCTATTATCGTTGTACACGATGCAAGGAACTCTCTTCTTCTCAAACTTTCCAAATGCATTTTCTTTAGAGATTTCCAAAGAAAGATCTCTTATGTCCATTCTTGCATCTATGGTGCTCAGCCATGCTTTTATGATGATGATTGGGAAGTCCCTTTGTAGTTCTCCACTTTGATTACTAGGAAGTTAGTAGGATAAGACCACCCACAGACAGTGATCACAATGTCTTCTACTAGTTCCAATGGAATAGTCATGGACTAGTTTGCCAATTCTAATCTAATGTTTCTCTTCTTAAGAGGAGGCAAGGTTCAAGTAGTGTACATCTCATGAGAAATCAAATTAACACCAGAACCTGAATCAAGAAGAGCCTTACATAATTTTTTCCCAACAATTTGTGAATAAATTAGAAGACTTCCAAGATCAACTAATTTCCTAGGAAGGTTTCCTACATGGATCCAATCAAACTTGGCATGAGTAAGCATTATGATATGGATCTTTGGTAGAGTTTGGTTTGAAGGAGGCCTGAAGGAATCTAATATGGAGGAAGAGGTAGGAGTAGGGTTGTTAACCATGGGTGTAGGTGAGGGCTTAGGTGGACTACAGGGTTGAAAGAAAGATCTTTTCTTTAATTAGGCATTCAACCCATCTGATTGATGATTGGGTTACAAATTAAAAACCCTCGTACCGTTGTGTTGTTATGGTTGAGTGGGTAGTTCACCCTACATTGGTGGAGAAAGTGGTAGCTATGCAACTAGAGGAGGAGTGTGTGCAAAGATAGGAGAAGGATAACGATAGGGGGTAGCATCCCTTCTTTCATGTAGAGATGGAGTTTGATAATAGTTAGAAGGGTGGTAGTAAGTCTGTAATTGAGAAATGTGATTGGAAGAGTCATGTGAAGACATGGATTGCTAAGCATGATAACCATATGGATCAGGCTACTAGTAAGGGTATTATTGCCTTGGTGGTGCAAGCACCCATGATTATGGTTGTTGCCATTGTTGGTAATATTTGTACAATTGTGGTGGAGCTCTGCTTGGGTAATATGATTGTTTCTGGTGGAAATTTTTAAGATTACCTTGAGGATAAGACAATCTTCTGGATGTTTGCCTTTGTGAAAGTTATTAATGTAAGGCATACACCCTAGACTCTTGAAGATGTGACACAACAGGAAAACATCACTTAGGATCTTCATACTAGCAGACATCACATCCATGATCATCATCTGATTCACTATCCACAACCTCTTCTATTGTCGCAATGTTGCCCTTACCTTTGTAATATGCATGTTTGACTTCCTTGCACATCATGTGCTCATGATCACTACCTTGTTTTCCAAACTCTTTAGCAATTTTAAGGATATCTTGAAATATACTATCCATGGAGTCTCTTAATTGAGTAACCTTGGCCATAAGTTAAAATTGGAATTGTTAAAGTGGCAAAGCTTTTTTATGCATCCCCTCATCAAATATGGATTCATCCTTGCTATCATAGAATTAAACCTCCCACTTGCTGATGGAAGGATCATGGTTGTACTCCTCTACATTTTCTCTTTTTCAAAGTTCACTCTTGTCTTTGGTGACTTGATCTATTAACTTTTGTATTTAATGGGTAGTTAGTTTTGACAAGCACCCTTGGGCATGGACATCAAGGGTTTTCCTCATTTCATTACAAAGCCTATCTACAATGTGGTGGAGTTGAGCCAATTGAGAAAAATCATGGCTAGGGAATTTGTGCATCAAGGCATAGTATCAATCAATGCTAGCATCTAGGGGTTTGTGTGCTCCTTGTTTCCACCCTTGAATTTTCTTCCTTATTTTGGACACCTAGGACTACATTTGATACTTATCAGTGAACATTTCAAGCATGGTACTCCATCGTCTAATAGATTCTAGTCCTAAGGACAGATACCAATTCTCAGCTTCTTTGATAAGTGTCTTGGGAAAAAACATTAGTTTCTACCATTCATTCTCTATGTTTTGTGAATCAAAGTTATATCCTCGTTCAAATCAAGGAATATTGTTCATGTCTAACCATTTGATCCAACTATCTCTCACATGCCTTGTTGGAATTCTAACTACCTCTATGATGTTAAGCATACTTTGGGTAGTAAATAGAGGCTCATAAAGGGCTTGATCATGGTTCCTACAATGCTCTCTGCTACCCCTTCATTCATGGTTATGTTCTTCTCTTGAATCTTTGTGTCCTTGATCTTGGCTATCTTGACAATCCCATTGGTCATTTCATTCATTTCAATTACCTCCATCACAATATTGCCTTTTGTAATCATGGTCAAAGCTAGAAGAAGAAGAAGATGATGAAGCAGAAGAGGAAGGAGAACTAGCACCATCACGATGCTACTACTACCTCTTCCGTGTTCTTGCCTACATCCTTGTCTTGACTTGCCTTTCTAGATCCTGTATTGTTGTTGGATCCCTTATTACTAGAATCAAGATTGTGAATTGTGGAGTGAAAATTTTGGTCTTAAGCTTCATCATAAAAGTTAAAGAGAGGAGCATCATTGAGTAGAAGATCCCCACTAGCTTATTGGTATAATAGGAATAGAGAATTGTTATGTCCTTTTCCCTTCAAAAGTTCATAGTGTTGCTCTAGCTGTCGATCTTGCAGGCATTGTGCTTTAGTGGGATGATAATCTCTAGCATTAACATCTTCCATGATATATTACCCATGGTAGTGTTAAAGACCACATCGTGCAAGCAACTGATGGAGCATTGTAGGAGTAGCATGATTGGGTGGAAACATAATGTTGCACTCCATGTCACACCACTGCAGTTGTTCACCTTGGTGTAAGATGAAGGTGAAGCTTGGTACATACTCATCAGGGTGAGTATATGTAATTTAGTACTATTGAGGCTTTGATGGATGAACATTATCAAGCTTGGATGGAGAAGTGCTCCTGTGAAAAGAAGACATTGTCAATTAGTGAAACAAAAATCATAGTGTGCTCTGGAAATTTGATGTAGTAATTATAACATAAGATATCATTCTTAGGTTCATTCCAAAAATTTAAATTCTTTTACTAGATCCTAGATAGTCCAAAAAATAACAAAAAGGTCCCTAGTAATGGTGCCAATGATGAGCAGTGAGGTACCCCTACATCCAACCATATGAATCACTAAGGCATTATGTGTGATCCGGTCAAATTCCATGGACCTATAGTTATCTCATACACTAGTGCCTTTAGGAAGTGAAATGGTGTTGAGAATGTTCATTGTCTTCCAAATTATACTTACGAGGCTCAAGGGTATGGTTTAAATGTAATTTAGGTATATAAATATTTATCATTTTATATTTTATGGATGTAATCGCCTACAAGAATAATAAGGGTAGAGTAGATTGAAACTAATGTCTATTACCTAGCTATCCTAAAACAAGTAACTATGCCACTTTCCTGGACACATCTTGAACACATATAACACTACTAGGCTCCTAAACATTAAGCATTGCTAGGTTGCCAAGTACAATATGAATGCTTGAAGTGGTCATGCTTGTGTTCATTAACAGCTGGAATTAATTTGCTTAATCAAATGCATTAATGTAAAGAATAAGAAAGTAGAATGCATTAAAGAAAATATTAAGCTATTCTCAGTGCTACAAGAATTATCAAAAGAGTTCATTTTATTTCTATCACACTGCTACACTTAGTTACATTAGTGCTCAAATAAAGAACCATACACACTTGAAATGCCTTCTGTGGGCACTCAAAAAATATTCTAACTCTAGGGAGAAGAAATTGCAAGAGCTTCGCTACCTTGCTTAAAAAGTAAAAATTAACTAATAATTACTTGTCAAAACTAGAGTCTAAGAACAATGTTTATAGACTTAGGGTATATACCCTGATTTCGAATCTAGGCCCCGATGTTGCATACCCAACATTGCAACCATTACAAAATGGTGATTCATTAGTGGTGGAGGCTCCTAAGGTTCTAAAGAACCTTCACTAGCTTTGGGCATGTGTGGTGGCTGAGGTAGCTATGGTTGTCTTGCTATGGTTGTAACTTCTGGTGGAAGGTAAAAGGCATATAGTAATGCCTTCATCTTCTCCTCCTTACTCTAGGGATTAGTCATTATTCGCATAGGATCACCAATGTGGGCTAGAATGGGAATATCCCATAGATAGGACATTATTGGGAATAACTCCTTAGCATTGAAAAACTAGATAGCAAACTGTTTATGTTTGACATTGAATGCCCTGACTATGTTTTGCAGCTCTTAATAGTTGTTCATCCTTTTAACCAAGTTCTTGGTAGTAGATCTTTGATCAATGTATTTTCCCTTAAGAACTTTGAGTTTAGCATTTACCATCACAAGCTTTTGCTTAGTGTCCTTTTGATGCTTGAACTCGACCTTGTATAGCAAGTGTGAGCTGGCCACTCACTTCTCTAGTTCTGATTGCAGCTGTCCAATAGTCAACATAGCTAGGTTTTCATATCAGGGATTGAAAAGCTCCATTTATTCTATTATCTCCTTAATTTACAACTCCTTAATGCAGGTTTTAGCTTTATTGTAGGAATCTATCCCATTAATGATATGATGCCATATTCTCTTCCTTGTTACTTTCATTTTCATTAACTAGATGTGCTTTTTGTTAACTTCTTTCTATAGATTGACTTGATTTCTATAATGATTTTTGACTCTTCCAAATTTGAGAGCCTTTGATTTCTAGGTAGCTACCTCAATTATAGTCTTCTGGCAAATGGCACTACTCTCCTCCATGGAGAGGTTTCTATTTTCAGTTGGCAATCTCCTTAGCTTTGCATTCACTTTGGCTAGTTGTTCATGTTGTTGATGGATAAAGGTGGTCAATAGCTTTTTATGCTCATCAACATTTTGAAGGTGATGGTTCTCTATGGTTAGTTGTACATTCTCTTTACAATTGTGATTCAAGGCCTTCTAAATTTTTTACTATGTAGCATCTGCCAAGGATCAATAGAACACTACTATCTCCGTTGCATTCTCAACTCATTTCAATCTAGTGTAAAGCTATTCAAGAGCTTCATCTCTTGTCAATGCTGGGTTGAGAAATGTAGGGTTGATAATTTGGGCTCTTAATTCAGAAAATTTAGCAATCAAGTGTTCATTTATCTCCATTTTCATTTCAAGTTGTCCTTCCAAGATGATGTTTTTTCCCTTTGCCTCTAGCAGCTCTGACCAGGTTACTGTGATACTATCTGGAAGATCAAAGACATCTGAAAGTGGTTGCCCAATTCTGAGTAGTTAGCCTATCAGTTCTTCATGTTGTGATACATTTAATCTATTATTTATGATCCCTATGGACATCTGCATATCCTTGAGTGTAGTGATGTTTGGTACATATGCCACAAGTGCATTGAGTGTTTTAGAAATCTTGTTAGTAACCACCTCTACTATTGTCTCTTATCCTTAGTGCTACATCACTAGCACTGTTGCCATCTTGCCTTCTGTCAAGTGCACTAAGATGATTGTGATGTTCCTAGATATTTTTGGGAGTGATTGCTATTTTGCGAGAGATATCATGACCTCTCTAGTATTAGGATTCAAACTTGTAGATAACTATGTTTTTTGGGTTGAGAAAATGAATGCACCTGTATTCATCAAGATAATTGTTTAGGCCACCTCATTTAGATGACTCATTATTGGTTGGTACAAAAATGGATCCCCACCACCCATGTGTACTTATTTCTCTTGTTCACTCAAGAGCCATTCTCAGTATTCACACAACCCTTGGACTATTGTAGTGATGTCTGGCACAATTGTTTGAGTGGTAGGTGGAGGTGGTGGATAGTACTCCTCTTCTTGAATGGTCATTAGAGGCATTTTATCTTTTATCATCTCCACCTAATTAGTAGTCGTGGCATGCCTAATAGCATCATTTATTTAACAAACTATTCCTCCTCTCCAACAAAGTTTTCTAATGAGGCATGGAAAGGGGAGTGCCATCCTTCCACATTCATTTTCCTTAGATCAATTCTCAATCTCTAGATAGATCAACTCTGGAAGGTTAACAAAGAATCTCCCACTCAAAGTGGTGCATGCATGGGTAGAAAAGATAGTGATTTTGCTAGGCCTCACCATGGGATTTAGGTGAAAGGTCACAATCTTGTAGTGGATCCTTTCTGCTAGTGTGAGCACATCAAACTTCTTATGGTTGACACCATAGCATCATTGCATCTAGTCTTTCTTGAAGTTGGGGCCTACTTACATTGGAATCTTAGTGAGATTCATCCCTATCTCTAGAAATTTAAGCACTTTAGCAATGGCCTGCACCGAGTAGGACATTGAGATATCCTTAATTTTGACCATTAATCCAACCTACATGTTGTTCTAGAATAAAGATGTTTCTCCCATGTACCACTCCTTGATGGAAGTGATGATTGGCCACATGGAAGAGGCCTTCAGTTGATCCTATACTTCTTTCAATGCTTGCTCTAGGATGGGGCCAAAGTTTAACTTTTGGAGCACTATTTTTTGAACCTCCCTCAATCTAATTTGATTTATGTAAGTTTTTTTCAAGGTTACCTAAAAGTTTTCTTGCTATGCTGGTGCCTCATTCTAGTGGGAATGTTCTATTGTTATTACTAGTTCTAGAATTTGACAAATAGATTCCACCTTAGCCTCTTCCCTAAGAGGACCCATGGCATGGGTTGCAAGTGGTTCTTCTTAGGCTTGTTCTTGGCCCCTTTCCCATTCTAGGCCATTTCATCCTCGGTTAAGAAAATCCTCCTTTCTATGTGTGCTTCCCTTTTGGTTCCATTTATGGTCATAATACATCCATGGATTAGTAGATATAGCATGTAACATTGAATATTTTGAGTACCTTATCTCATTGATTAGTTATACTTGGCTAAGGTTGGACCATGGAAGATTGATATTTTATTAATTAATTTCATTATAAGTGTTAATGGAGCTTGTTGGAAGAGATTAACTTCATAATTTATTGTTTAAATATTGATTTCTGAGTTAAACCTTTATGGAAGTTGGAAAAATGACAAGAAATTTTCAATAAAAAATGGCACATTTGTGGCCCCCACAACTAAGAGCTTACCTTGGGTAGCTACAGGGTCAAAGAATAGAGTGATTTGGTTAAACACGTAGAAGTTATGGGCTCTGGAATGTTCAGGGCTCTAAAAATTTGAGAATCTCCCTTAGTGTTTGTGAGAAAATATGAAAATTTCAAAGTGGGGTCACACATATATATACTATTTTTTCACTACGTCAATGGGGCCTTGTATACATGTTTACTTCATCAACAAGGCCCCATATATGGAGCCCATAGGAAAACTTTTTAAATTTGAATATCTTAAAAAGTACAATTTTTTTAATGAATTTGGAATCCATGAAGTCTTAGAAAAGCTAAGAATATGATGAAATCATTGAAGAGGATCTTTGGAATGTCAAAAATTCAAAAATTTGATGGAAAATGTGTTTATTGAACAAAATATGCAAAGGAGAATATGGTTTGATGTAGAAGATGAATATACAAAAGATTCTGATTCCAAGAATGCCTAAGGATAAGGTACTTAACAAACCCAACTAAGATATATACAAGTGGATCCTCTCCATAGCCTTATTTTCCTTTGCATAACCTCAACCTAAGGGGTCCATGGGCCCCATAGGTGATTAATGGTCAATGGAAGTTAAGGACCAAAACCCAAAAGATTCTACCAAAGAATTCAAGTATGTTAGACCAAGATACTAAATTAAGATCATGGACATTGGCAGTGAGGTGAGTTATAGATAGCATAGACAGATGATAGAGAAGGTGGAATGGAATTCTAAATTGAGTTCATAAGAAGTCCATTATGAAGTTGTATTTAAAATGACTTGAGAAGGTCCATCCTTAGTCCAGATCAAAACTATCCTCTTTTAGTGACGTTGCATTGCCACTCCAAGACTAATCCACCTTCTCAAGAAACAAGAGAACTCCCATAGAACAACCACCATTCAATAAAGGAAATAAAAGGAAGCAAGAAGTGAGAAAGGGCCTTAGTTAGAGGGGACCTTCAAGCATGGGTAATATGTCTTTCTAGTCCCATAACCAATGCTTGCAGCTTGTTTATTTGTCTAAGGGTGTGATTTGAATTCCCATAATGTTTTTTTTTAATTTTTTATTCTCTCTTTTTTTCCTTTTCTTTTGGATGGGAACCAAATCATGCAAAGACTTTATTTAACTTCCAATTATTGGCTGATGTGGAATGGTAAGAAGTCTATGAAAACACTCATGCACTTGAGTAAGTAAAAGAGTATAAAGAGTATTGAGTCCCCTTGAACTCACACCCTATGCAAACCTTTGAATCCTTCTTGATTTAAAAAACTACCAAGGTCACAAATTTATTAAAATTTTATTTAATGAAAGGGATCTCAAATTTCCAAAACAAGAAAAATCGTAGAGTTTGTGAATGGGTGGATGTCTTGGACTCATTACCTACTCCATAAAAAAGAAACCATGACTTATCCATTAGTACAAAACTCTAGAAATAAAAACTATACATTAGCAAACAAAACATTAAGCACAAATCACAATTAGTAGCAGCTATAGCACCACCATGTCCTATTAGCAAAAATCACATTTATTAGCAAAAAATTAGAAAATCACATACTAAAAATAAAGTAAAATATAGAAGAAAGATTTTTATCTAGCACTTCATTCAAGGATAAGGATACTAGTTGATTTTTATCTAGCACATTTAGGTTGATCAATCTTTCTTTTTGTGCTAAACACAATTCAAGATATAAGTCATTGGTTGTTGAGAGTGTACAGAGCTAAAATTGGATTATAAGTGTTGGA
This sequence comes from Gnetum montanum, assembly GCA_015680685.1. Classification (NCBI taxonomy): domain Eukaryota; kingdom Viridiplantae; phylum Streptophyta; class Gnetopsida; order Gnetales; family Gnetaceae; genus Gnetum; species Gnetum montanum. Next base: position 201,693 of record MNCI01015850.1, on the reverse strand, counting down.
AGTTTGCTGTACACCACCTCATAGGAAGAGTAGCTAATAGAGAGTTTCCATGTTGAGTGGTAGGCCCAAAAGGCATCATTGGGTTTTGTGCTCCAATCTCTCCTATATTTGCTAATAATTCTTGTTAGAATCTTTGTAATCTCCTTGTTAGTTACCTCTACTTAACTGTTGGCTTGGGAGTAATAGGATGTGAATTTATGTTTAACCCCCAAGCATTGCATGAGTTTTCGAACAGTGACACTTATAAAGTGGGTTCCATTGTTAGAAATTAGTGCATGTGGCATCCCGAACCTATTCACAACATTTTGTTATAAAAATTGAGTAATAGTGGATGATCTACAGTTGGTGGTGGCTACTACTTTTATCTATTTAGTATAGTAGTCAATAGCGAAAATTATATACACCTTTCCATTGGACATGGGTGTGATGGGACCCATGAAATCTATGTCCCATATGTCAAAGGATCTAATGGCTAGATCCACTATTGGAGATCCTCCATTTGTATAGTTATCTCACCATCTCATTAATAATGGTTACAGGATTAGACAAATTGATGGGAATCCCTAAAAATTTTGGGCTAATAGTATCTTACCATTAGGATTTTTATGACTATGCATCTCCTAACATTGTGGCCTCCACAAGGGCCTTCATGAGCATCTTGGACAACTTGCAATTGATTTGCATTAGGGACATGCCAATGAACCAAGCCGTTAGCACACACCTTGTAAAGATATCCATTGATTTTCATGAAGCACTTAGCTTGATGAAGAAATTGTTATTTCTTTCTATGATCCAAATCTTATGGCATCTCCTGAGTAAGAAGATAAGTGAGAATGCCATCATACCATTTTGGTTCTATGGGCATTCGTTCATTTATTATAGTAGCAAAGAGAAGTTCATCATGAAATATATTAGATAATGGACTTTCCTCCTCTTTACTATCCCATCACAACCAAGGCAAGTGATTAGTAACCACATTCTTAGTTCCCTGTTGATCTACCATTGTAAGATCAAATTCCTACAAGATCACTAGTCATCATATGACATAGGGACTCATCATTGGCTTGTTTATGAGGAAGTGGATGGCACTATGATTAGTGTGCACAAACACTTTATATCTAAGCACATAGTGCCTAAACGTTTCCAAAGCATACACCACTACCATCACTTCTTTTTTCATGGTGGTGTAATTCAATTATGCATCTACAATGCTTCAATTTGCATGGTAGATGTAATATGGATGTTTCTCATTGTCCAACTATGTAATTATGGCTCCTAAGGTATAGTTTGATACATTTTTTATGATATGAAATGGTTTAGACCAATCAAGTGCTCGTAGAATTAGAGTCTATATGAGCTTTATTTGAGGCTTTGGAATGCATTTTTCACATTCCTTGGTCTGGATGAAGGAAGAATCTTTCTTTGTTAGCTCGACCAATGGCTTCATGATCTTAGAGAAATTCTTTATAAATTTTTGGTAGTAACTAGTGTGTCCAAGGAATGACTAAACATCTTTGATAGTTTCTAGTTGATGAGTCATTTCTTGGATGATCCTTATCTTTTTAGGGTCTACCTCGATCACTTCTTGTGAAATTCAATGTCCTAATACAATTCCCTCTTAGACATGAGATGACTCTTCTACCAATTGAGCCATAGATTTATCTTCACACATATTTTGAAAGACTTTCTCAAGGTGATTTAAAGTTTGCTCCAATGTAGCACCATAAGTGGAGAAGTCATCCATGAAGACTTATACTCTGTTATTTATTCATTGTTGAAAGATACTTAAGAATAGGTGTTGAAAAGTGGTAGGAGCATTACATAGATCAAAAAGTATCTTACAATATGAAAAGATTCCCCAAGGTCTTGCGAATGTTGTTTTGGCATGATCTTCTAATGCAATTTGGATTTAGTTATATCCACTATGTCCATCTAGAAAACTATAATAGCAATGTCCAGATATGGTATCTAACACCTGATTAATAAATGATAATGGAAAATGATCTTTGAATGCTGCCATGTTTAATAGCTTGAAGTCAATGTGAATCCACCATTTACCTTCTCTCTTTAGCACAATGAAAAGTGGACTGACCCACTCACTATCCACAATGGGACAAATGTACCCTGCTTTAAGACATTGCTCAATCTCCCCCTTGAAAATTTATTTCAATTTTAGGTTGAACTGCCATTGTGGTTGCCTCATTGGTGTCATGGATGGATTAGTATAAATGTAATGCTGGAATATCCATGAATCAATTCCAATGAGTTTAGGATATGACTAGGCCATTTTTTTGATCACCTTTAATAGTTTTTCTTTCTGTTCAAGAGTAGTTTTGGCATTGAGTATGGCTGGCTTTCAATTTTTTAAGAATGCATAATCTAGGTAAACAAGTAACATTTTTAAATCTAGGGGTTCCTAGTTAAAATTATTAGGGATCTCCAACTCTTCCCAACTGGTATCAACATTTTCATCATTAAAAAGTTTGTGATGAACTTTCTGAAGTTCATCCATGCTTGCTACATAGGTGCATGTCAAGCTCTCAATACGTTCCATGCACATTGTATTACTATCAGAATTATGGTTAGCCACTAGGTGTCCTCTTGTTTTGTGGCTATTGTGTACAAATTCCTTTGAATATCTACTTCATGTACACATTTCTTGCATGAAAAGATAGATGCTTATTTTATAGACCAAAGCTTTTGCATGAAATTACACCATGTATTTTTATACACAATTCATGGAACTCATCTCTTCTCAATCTTTTTAAATGCATGTTCCTTTGATATCTCCAAGGAAAGATATCTAATGTCTATTTGTGCATTAACAGTACTTAACCATGCCCTTCCCATAATGATTGGGAATTCCTCTTTTCATTTTTCAACTTTGATTACTAGGAAATTGTTAGGATAAGATCATCCATAGATAGTGGTCACAATGGCTTCAACCAATCCCAATGAAATAGTGATGGATTAATCTAACAATTCTAATATGATATTACTCTTCTTGAGAGGTGGTAGGTTCCAAGACATGTACATATCATGAGAAATTAAATTCGCACAAAAACTTGAATTAAGAAGAGCCTTACATGATTCATTCCTAGTAATCTGTAGAAAAATAAGAGGGCTTCTAGGATCAACTAATTTCCTAAAAAGGTTGCAAACCTAGATTCAATCAGATATGACATGGGTGAGCATAATAGCATGGATTTTTGGTAACATTTAGTTTGAAGGGGACTTGATGCAATGATTTGTAGAGGATGAAGTAGGAGTAGGATGATTAGTTACCCAAGTCTATGACTTAGTAAGACAATTGGATTAAAAGAAGCGTCTTTTATAGTCATGAGATTTTAAACCCCTTGGTTGATGAATTAGTTGTAGATTGATGGCCTTGGTAGCATTACATTGCTATAGCTAGGCTAGAAGCTTGTCCTACATAGATGGAGTAGGTGGTAGTTGGGTTAAGGATGGAGGAACAGGTGCAAAAATAGGAGGAGGATAAGGATGAAATGTGGCATCCCTCATAGAATGTGGAGAATGAGCTTTGTAGTACTTAAGAGGGTAGTGGTGATGTTGAAAGGGAGAAGCATGATTGGAAGAGTCACGTGTAGACAATCGTTGTTAAAGATAATATCCATATAAATATAGTTTCCTATAAGGGTATTGCTACCTTGGTGGTGGCATTTCCAACAACTGTGGTTGGTGCCATCATTGGTATTACTTCTATGCTTGTAGTGGCATTTCACTTGGATAATATTACTACTATTGATAAAACTGCCTAGGGTTGCCTTGAGGATAAGACAACCTTTTTGGTGCTTTTCTTCTTGCTAGTTGTGGATTTAGAGCATACACCCTAGATTCCTATAAGTTTGACATAATGGAGCGACATCCTTGAGGATGTTCATATTGGAAAATGTCATAACCACCACCATCATCTAACTTAGTTTCCATAACTTCATCTACTATAGTAATCTTACCCTTATCCATTTGGTAGGCACATTTAGCTTCTTTTCACCTCTTACAATTGTGATCACTACTTTGCTCTCTTGATTCTTCGATGATTTTTAGAGCAGTTTGGAATTTTTCATTCAACGAATGCCACATTTTGTCCACCTTAGCTAGAATTTCAGACATAGGATTTTGGATCAGCAAGGTTTTTCTATTTACCACCTTATCAAGTGGTGATTCTTCCTCACTATCACAAAATTAAAGTTCCCTCTTCTCAATGGAGGGATCTCTATTGTATTCCTTTGCACTTTCACATTTTCTCAGCTCTCATTCCTCTTTTTCTACTAACTTCATTAGCCTATGAATTTGATGGGCTATGAATTTTGATTGTCTCCCTTGGGTATAGACCCCAAGAATTCTTCTTGTTTCTGATCTAAGTCCATCTATGATATGGTGAAGTTGTTCTTGAGGAGAATAATCATGGCCAAGGCATCAATGTATGAGAAAATAGTATCTCCCTTGGTGGCATCCAAGGGTTCATGGTTTCCTTTATTTCATACTTGGATCTACCTTCTTAGATTAGACACTCTATAGTACATATGATACTTATCATTAAATAGCTCAAGTATTGTACTCCACCTATAGAGAGATTCTAGGTCTAAGGACTAGTATTAGCCTTTTACTTCCTTGATGAGTGTCCTAGGAAATAGCTTTAATTTCTACTAATCATTTTCAATATTTTGTAAAGAACAAGAATTGTGAAAAGCTTGAATATGTGTTTGTGGATTAGAATTATATCTACCCTCAAATCTAGGAATATTATTTGTATCAAGTCATCTAATTTGATTGTCTTTCATATGCTTGGTTGAAATTTTTATAGCCTCTACAACATTTAGCATGCCTCAAGTTGCCAATAAAGGCTCATCATCATCATTATTTTATTGTCACCAATGTTGTCCTCTATTACCCCTTTGTTCATTATGGGCTTTGTGATCATCATTGTTGTCCCACTATTTACCATCATCATAGGTTTTCTTTCTATGTTGTTTATTAGAATCAAAAGAAGAAGAAGAAGATGCAAATGAAGATGGAAAAGAGGAAGGAGGACTACCACAACCATGGTATCTGCCAATTTCCTTTTAGTTTTCATAACCATGTTCATCAGTTTTCTTATCATCTTGATTCTTGTCTGAGTCCCTACCTTGACTACCATGTTTACCTGAACCTAGGTTGTTGATAGTGGAGTGTAGATTCAAGGCTACACCCCCATCACTAGTAACAAGGGATGGAGAATTTTTATGTTGAGATCCCCTAGAGAGAGGATCCTCATTGTCATATTAGTTAAGTAAGAACAAGGGATTGGTGAACCATTTTTCCTTAACAAACACATGGTGCTTCTGCTGGTGTTAATCTCTCCCACATTGTGTTTCAGTGGGACAATAGTCTTAGTAGTTGTAATCATGCACAACATACTCTTCTTGAAGATCTTTGATGCCCAACTTCTTAAGAGTTTGAGGTAGCATCATGGGCACATATTGATCAGGAGGTATTACAATGTTGCCTTCCATATCATACCATCGTAGTTATTCATCCTAGTGTAGGATGAAGATGAAATCAGGTACATACTCACCTAGATGAGTATATACCACCTTACATTCTTGAGGGACCAATAGTTTAGCATCATCACACCTATGATAAGAAGATATTTTTTAATAAAAATAAAATATCAATGTGCATATGTAAATATATTTATGATGAGAATGATGTTGATCTTAGGGTTTATCCAACAATGTTAATGATATTCATCAAACTTGCATAGCACACGTTTCAAACAAAAAGAGTCCATGACAATGGTGCCAATGATGAGTGGTGAAGGATGCTCCTACACCCAACCATATGAATCACGAAGCATTCACATGCAATTTAGTCAAATTTTTTGGACTCTATGTCTTCCAGTACACTAGTATTTTAGGAAGTGAACCTTACCCTAACAGTTATTCATTGTCTTCCCAATTACAGTTGTGATGTACAAAGGTATGTTTAAGTGTAATCGAGACATATGATTTTTATTATTTTATGTTTTATGTTCCTTGGTGCTTAAAGTAGAGAGATGAGGTAATTTAATAACTAATTTAATTTAACTACCTAACTAATATCTAACTAGTCCTAACATATGCATCTAGTCCCACTTTCCATACATGTCCTGAACCCACATACCCACTACTGGGATTACCAAGCGCTATGCTACTAGGTAAAACAAGCAATAATGCTACTAGGGTTACCAAGTGAATACATGTTTATGCTCAAAGTGTTCATACTTATGTGTTTAATCTATTTAGCTTAATTAATTAACTGATCACTTGAATTCTAATTTAGCTTAATTAATTACATAATTAATAAAAATAATAAATGCATAAATAAATTATTAATCTACTCTAAGTGCTATAAGGTTTGATCAAGAGCCTCATCTTTATTGTTGTTTACACTGGTGTGGTTTAGGTATAATAGTGTTTGAATAAAGATTTATACACTTTCTGACTCCTACTGTAGGCACTCAAAGAAATATTTTAACTCTCAAATGGAAAAACTATAAGAACTTTGCTACATCTATCACATCAATCCTCATAAACATGGTTGTGAACTCATATTTATAGTTTTTATTGTTGGGTTGCATCAACTAGGCCCCATAGATGCAACTACATTGATGGGGCAACACCACGTAGATAGGGCTGTGTCAACGGGGGCTCATCGACAAAGCCCAATGTCAACATTAGTGTCACTTCTCTAAAGTTATAACTTTTTTAGCTCCAATGTCAATCCCAAGATACTTAGCCAAAATAGCCTTGTTTGGTTTCTAAATTGATTCTAAACAACATTTACAAGTTTTTCATAGACCTCCTCATGATTTAGAGGTTTACTTTTATCCTTCAAAATTTCTTTTTTGCTACAAATTATGTTTTAATTATCAATTTTATTTCACTTAGGTTTTTTTACAAACACTTGTAGTTTGGCCTTTCATAGGAAGTAAACACTTTCTTTCAATAATAAAGAATTTTTATTTTTTTTTGAGAAGGGAACCAAAACCATTTTTTCCCTACACCATAGCTTCCTATATTTTAATATTTTACATTGTTTTATTTTTATTGCTATATTGAGATTTTATTTCATTTTTGGTAGATCATCTTTGATACGTAGTTTTATTTTCAGCAATAATCTCTTTGTCAATTTTATTACTTCAACCTATCATTTCTACCATTATCCTATCTTTCCTAATTCATGTGTGGTAAGTGTAAGTCCAGAATTGATTAGAAATTTGAAGGTTATATCAAATCAAAGATAATTTGTGGTCATAGATCAACTACTTTAAAGCTTAATTCATGAAGGTATTCTTGTAAGATTGAGAAGGAAAAATTTTATAGGAAAACATACATTTCATACTTATGTACTATCTTGTATGTTAGCTTTGATATGTACTTACTTTATTATGCTTTGATATATATATTAGTTAGTTTAAACTATTTTGAACTATATGCCCATATTACTTATAAGACCTACCTAACTTTTTCTTCAATTAGCTTGAGCTTTCAATTCTCATATACTTTACTTTGATAATAATTTTTTATTTAGGCTTTATGATACTCACTCGTTATTAAGTTTTTAGACATCACCAAAAAGGTAAACATTGTTTATCTATCTTATGTTTTAATCATCTAAAAACTAGATAATGGAAAAGTATTTTTTGGTTTCTCTTGTGTTTCATGGATTGGCCATGTTGATCAGCATCAAGATAAAGTGGATTCAAGTGAGTTAGATCAAGGATCCCAAGATGTTTGAAAGAAAGGATTTACTATATTTACTCAACTTGGAATGCAATCGATATGTCCAAGTTTCATTGTAGATGTTCAAGCAAAGCATAGGCCAAGTTTAGAGTTTGTCTTCCGAACTGAAATGTCCAAGTTTCATAGTAAATGTTAATGTAGAGAATAGTCCAAGTTCATAGTTTTTCTTCCACTAAGCTTAGAAGTCTAAGGGAAAATTTAATACATCTTAGTTATGGATGTTTAAGCCAAAGGATAGAATTTGGCACACTAAGTAATCAATCATGTCTCCATCTAATTGTTCATGGTATCGGACCTAGTCATTACCAAGCACATCCTGAACTAGTGTAACACTATTGGGATTACCAAATGCTAGCCATTACTGGGTTACCAAGTGTTCCACATATGCTCAAAGTGTTCATGTTGAGTGTGCTAATTCATTGATAATTAATATTTATATTGAAATAACATTAATTAACTAGTGAGAGAATCAAATAATAGTAAATAACATTAAATGCAATCGTTAAGCTATTGTGAATGCTACAAGGTTTATCACAAAGTTCATCTTTATTTTTTGACACAAGGTATGCTCAAGTACACAATGCTTAAATAAAGATCTATTCACTCTATGACTCCTACTGTGGGCACTTAGAAATAATTTTAACTCTAGAAGAGAAAAACTACAAGAGTTCAGCTAAAGGATTGAAAAATTACTACTAAAACCAAGCGTCCTTCTCTCTTATTTATAGGCAACAAGACAGGCTCTGACATTTCATGTTCGATGTTGGGATTCAATCCAATATCACATATTCAATATCAGAAACATGATCTCAAGACTCATCACACCCCCATGATGGAATGAAATCTCATCCTTGAGTTTCTTACAAAATATTGGAAAGGTTTGGGATTATTGATTGAACAGCAACTAACAGTGACATAGAATGAAAAACTCAAAGTGCCTAGTGCATAGATCGACAAACATATTATAACATTGATTTTCATAACCATTGTGATGAACACTATACATAGATAACATCCAGACCTTCATTTGATAGCTTGAAGAGAGAGAGAAAGAAAAGAAAATGAGGTGTGTTACTGCCAATGTCAAAAATGTGCACATCATTGTTTATCCATGGCCACATGACTAAGCTTGTTCCTTGCATAAATGTTCTTGCTCCAGTCCATCCTAAGTGCTCTCTCCTATCCCAGTCCATTATTCATGTGATCACCATCTGCACACACAACACAATCACAAATTAGCAAAGATAGATAAGATATAATGTAGTTGATACCTTGCCTCGATATGAAGCACATTGACTAGGTTGTGGGTATGACAGATACTAGGTTATAGGTTTGTAACTAAGAACTACCCAAGGTGTAGGGGTGAGATAAGTAATGGAATGAAAAAATTTGTGATAGGCCCCCATGACTAAGAGCGAACCTCTGAAAGCAATAGGATGGAAAATGAAAGGAAAATGAAGATAAGAGAAATGACAACAGTGAAGCTAATAAAAAATGCATAGAAGGGAAGAGAAAAAAATGGATGTCATGGATGGGGTGAAACAAGAAATATTTTATTGTGAGATATGTTTAAGGGAAATAACTTAACAATTGCACCAAAAAAGAATGCTAGTGGGTTCTTCCCAAAGTAATCTCATGCCCTTTATGCCCTAAAAACCCGATAAACCAAAGAGTCCGTAGGCTCTAGGAATGACATATGGAAATAATAGTTAAGAATTCACCCATAAGAATTTACCAAATAATAAAAATACATCAACCAATATATAGACCAATCATAAAACTAGCAATGAGGTAGAATATGGAAAACAATATGGAAAGAGAAGAAAGAATGGAGTGGAATCACAAAATCAAGGTTGTGTAAAGTTCCTTGTGTATTATGTGGTTAAGGTGACATAATAAAATTCAGTCCAAATATAAATTAAAATTAACCATATCTAATGACCTTGCATCAACACACTTGACCAACCCATCCTCATGAAACAACAAGAATGCTTCAACAGAGCAACCACCATCCCAAAAAGAGAAGAATAAAGGAGCAAGAAGTAAGAAAATACCTTAGTTAGAGGGAACCTTCAGGCATGGGTAACATGTCTTTCTAGTGCCATAACCAGTGCTTGTAGCCCATGTTCCTTTATTATGTCTAAGTAGTGTGCTTTGAATTCCCACCAGTTTTTTTAAGTGGGAACCATACCATGCAAAGACTTATTTGATTCATTCAGCTTCCTAATATTAGTTGATAATGAAAGGGTGGAAAACCTATGAAAAACATCCTATCACCTAAGAGAATAGCCATCACAAATGCATCAAATCCCCTTAAAGTTACACCCTTTTCAATCCATTTGAATCTTTCCTTGGTTTGAAGAATACTAAGCCACAAATTCATTAATAGGTTTGATTAGAAAAAGGGACAGTATAGTTCCAAAACAAAGGGAGACCATGGAGTTGAATGGATAACATAAAATCATTTCATGTTTTATCAAAGGAAACCATATCTTAGTATCAACATTAAAAGTCAAAGGTAAAAACCAAACATTAGCAGTCAACACTATTATAGTACAACCCACCATCATAAGCACTTATTAAGTGATGACTAAGAATAAATCAAACAAAAGGTAATAGAGAAAGAAATAGTAAAACTATTAATGATGGTGTAAGAAAAATAAGTAAAGATGAAAAATGTGTAAAACAAAAATGTATGAAACCAAGAAAGATAAAAGAAACTGAGGGCTTAAAATAACTAGCATTGGTGGCCATCTCTCCCATGAATGAGTTGAAAGAAGGAGATCTGAAATAATGAGTAGGGTTATCCATCAATAGAGCTAGTGTTAGTACTGGTTGTTTTGGGGTCATGGAAAGGTTTGGTTTCCTAGATATTAACCAATAATTTCTTATCTAAGCTTCTAGGTTTATAGATCATCATGGCCCCTAAAGAAGAAGTTTCATGAATGATATAAGGTCCTTCCCATAGCATTTGAAATTTGGTTCATTGTGGCACATGTGTAGGATTCTAATAAAGATCCCTATCTCTTGGTTGGTATTTGACTTTTCTAATTCTTGCGTCATGACATTATTTGTTGAAAGCCTTGTGTAGTTCATTGGATGATAGGGTAGCTAATTTCTTTTCATTTGGCAAGTTAAGATTCATTAACCATTCTTTCTATGCTAGATTGAGGTCAAGGTTAAGATCACATGTTGTAGATAGTGTATAGAGCTCAACTTGGAGAGGAAGTGTTGGAAGTTTACTGTAAATTAACTCATAGGGAGAATAGCCTATGGGGAGTTTCCATGTGGAGTGGTAGGCCCAAAGAGAATCATTTAGTTTGGTGCTCTAGTCTCGCCTATATTTACTAATGGTTCATGTGAAGATTTTTGTGATTTCCCTATTGGTGAATTTGGGTTAACCATTCTCTTGAGGATGATATGGTGTAGTTAGTTTATACTTAACTCCTAAGCGTTGCATCAAATTTTGAAAATTTTCACCTGTAAAATGTGTACCATTATCAGAAATAAGAGGATGAGGTACACCAAACCTGTTTATGATTTGTTGTTGAACAAACCATGTAGTGGTAGATGATGTAGAGTTGGCAATGGAAATTGCTTCTACCCATTTTGTAAAATAATCAATAGTAACAACAATGTATGCTTTTCCATTAGAAATTGGTATAATAGGCCCCATATAATTAATACCCCATATGTCGAAGAGTTCTAAGGGTTGAATCCATTATTGTGGACCCTCCATTTTAGTAGACATTCCTCCATCACATTGGAAACACTCACAAGATTGAACAAAATGATGGGCATCTTGAAATAATGTAGGCCAATAATATCCTACAAGCAATATTTTAATGGTTGTTCATCTCCCAGCATAATGATCCCCACAAGGGCTCTCATGAGTGTCCTCGAGAACTTGCAATTGATTTGTGTCAAGAAAACACCATCGAACCAAGCCATTAAAACACACCTTATAAAGGTGTCCATTGATTTCCATAAATGTTTGACTCAATGGAGAAACTGTTGTTTCTTTCTAACGTCTAGCCCTTGTGGTGTTTCTTGTATGAGAAGATAAGTAAGAATGCTACTATACCAATTTTCATCTATGGATGATTGATTTTTTATTACACCTACAAAGAGGAGTTCATTAGGGAAGCAATCAGAAATTGGGTATTTATCCTCTTTTTTGTCCCATCACAATTAAGATAAATGATCGGTGACAACATTCTCAATGCCTTTACGATCTACTATTGTGAGATCGAACTCTTGCAAGATCACAAGCCATCGTATGATGCGAGGGCTCATCATTGGTTTATTCATAAGAAACTAGATCAACTATGATTTGCGTGTACAAATACCTTATGGCCTAATACATAGTGCTTGAATTTCTCCAGTGCAAACACCACGACCATTAATTCCTTTTCTATTGTGGTATAGTTGAGTTGTGCACCAATAATGCTTTGACTTGCATAGTGGATGTAATAGGGATGTTTTGGGTCATCTAACTATGTAAGTACAGCTCCTAAAGCAATATTGAATGTGTAAGTCATTATATGGAATGGTTTGGAATAGTCAAAAGCTTGTAGAATGGGTGTTTCTATGAGCTTCTACTTCAAGGTTTGGAAAGCTAACTCACATTCCTTGGTCCATTCAAAGGGTATCTCCTTTTTCGTTAACTCTACCAATGATTTTGCAATCTTTGAAAAGTTCTCAATGGAACATCTATAATAGGTAGCATGTCCAAGGAATAATCAAACATCTTTTACAATTTCAGGTTGATGAGTGATTCCTTGGATGACTTTAATTTTTTTAGGATCTACCTCTATCCCTGTTTGTGAAATTTGATGCCCTAATACAATTCCCTCTTGGACCATTAAGTGTCTTTTCTACCAATTATGCCTTAGGTTGGTTTCAATACATCATTTCAGCACTTGCTCTGATCAGTCCAATGCTTGTTCAAAGTCTGCTTCGTAGGTGGATAAATCTTCTATAAAAATCTCCACACCATTTCCTATTTGCTACTGAAATATACTAAGAACCAAATGCTGAAATGTTGTTGGAGCATTGCACAAGCCAAATAGCATCTGTCTATATGCAAATGTCCCCCATGGACTTTTGAATGTAGTTTTGGCTTGGTCTTCTGGTGCTATTTGGATTTGATTGTACCCACTGTAACCATCCAAAAAAATTTAATAACAATGTCGTTCTATGGTATCTAAGACTTGGTCAATGAATGACAATGGGAAATGATCTTTAAATGTTTCCATGTTTAATAGCCTAAAGTCTATACACACACTCCATTTACTACCTTTTTTAGGAATAATGACTAATGAACTAACCCATTCACTATTATCAATGGGGTAGATGAACCTAGCCTTCAGAAGTTGTTCAATTTTTTCCTCAACTACTTGCTTAGGCTTTAGGTTCAGTCGTATTTTTGGTTGTCATTGAGGTTTCATAGAGGGGTTAGTATTAATTCTATATTAGCATATCCTAGGATCTATTTTGGTTAATTTTTGATATGACCAAGAAAAGGATTTTGACCATTTTTTTATCATCTTTAGTAGTCCTTCTTTTTGTTGAGGAGTGAGCTTAGCATTAATGATTACCAGTTTTCCATTCTTGAGAAATGCATACTCCATACAAGTGGGTAATGATTTTAATTCAAGGAGCTCTTACTTGAACACATCATGGATTTCCAACTTCCCCCAATTGATATCTTTGATGTCAGTACTTGGAAGTTGGCAATGGACTTGCTCTAATGCATCTATGTTATCGATATAGGCACAAGTCAAGCTCTCCGTTGGCTCCATGCATAAAGTTGAATTGTTTTGTAGGTAAACTGTTAGCCATTGGGTGCCTTCGTGTCTTGTGTTTACTACATACAGTCATCTTTGTATGTCAGATACTTGTGTACATTGGTCGCATGTAGGCAATGTTGAGCATTATACAAACCAAGACTTCTACATGCAATTGCACCCTGTGTCATCATATGTGATGCATGGAACTTTCTTCTTTTTGATCTTCTCAAATGCATTTTTTTGTGATATCTCTAGGGAAAGATCACATATTCCTAGGCATGCATCAATCATACTTAGCCATGCTCTTTCCATTATGATTGGGAGGTCCCCCTTGTAGTTGTTGACTTGGACCACTAGGAAATCAGTTGGATATGACCACCCACAAACAGTGGTAACAATGTAATACCCATTCATAGGGAGCAAGAGCTAGCATCCAAAGGCCCCTAAAAAGAAGAAAGTTAAAAGAAGAAAATGCCTAGGTGGCTTTCTTTCTACAACAATTAAACTAACATTAACCTATAAAATTAAAACAAAATCAATAATGCCTAGATCTAGCTCTGAAATAGGTCAATCAATATTAATTTTTATGAATCAAGAGATAATTTTATAAAGAGATAGCCATAGTAAAATATCTATGCAAGATTCATCAAATAAAAAAAATCAAATTTTTTATTATTCAACCTAAAAAGAAATATTTAATCAAGATCACTTGCACATTTGAAAACCAAAGAAATGACCACATAAGTAGATAAAATAATAATATCATAATTGTTTAATCACATAATAATATTTTATAATTTCCAACCACACACAAAAACAAGATCTAAATTTAACTTTTGTAACCATTTTATCAGTAATCATTTAATTAGGAAATTCATATATTCAATAGCAGAGAATAGCTAGATCATAACCATAAATTAACATCCTAGGTTTTCCCGCACTCCATCAACTTATAGAAAGATATTAAATTCAGACTTGAGAAGGTGTAGGAAGAAAATAAGTATAATTCGAGATCCAAATCCAAGATTTATGCATTTCAAAGGGGACGGTTTATCAACCAAATTCCAACCAAAATCTAAGAATTCAACAATTCACAATAATCGATGGACCCAAGGATACTCTCGCTTTCTGCTAGTGGTACCAATCCTTACATCAAGGATCCATAGCCCCTATTGGCAATCGTTTATCAAAAATGACCCAAATCATCATAGGTGTTTCTAAATCATTATAGAAACAACTCTCATCCCACTCCTTCAGGCATGAGAGTGTAGAGGATGGGTGGAGAGATAAAAAAAATAAGTCTAAGGTTACAACAATAATCTTGATATTTTCCTTAGCAATCCTTTGCTAAAAATGCCCCAAATCATTATGGGTGTTTCTGAATCATTACAAAAACAACTCTCATTCAAATCATTTAGACATGAGAGTGCAGAAGATGGATGGAGAGATTCAAAAAAATAAGTCTAAGCTTACAACAATAATCTTGATATTTTCATACACGCATTGCGAAGGTGGTTAGACAAGAAAGAAGAGAAAAGTGTGAGAAAATCAACCCTTGCTAGCCATTATCAAACATAACAAAGATGGATCATTTTACCTCCTTGCTTAGGTTTCTTGCTTACTAGGAGGGATTATCCAAATAGTGGATTGCTATGCTGCACTTGTTTTCTTTCTCTTTGCTATCTCTTGTAGTAGTAAAAAAATTCTCTCCCTTCACAACCACACTCCTTGTTGATGTATCCTACTTTTTTTCTTGTGTTTTGCCAAGTTAATTTTTCCTTTTTTATATCTTCCCTGCTTTTTCCTCTCCTCCTCTTCCTATTTGTAAGTGGAATAAGGGATAATGAATGTTTTCATGTAACTGACTTCTTGGGGACTATTCGTATTCTTTTCTTTGGTTTCTTGTAACTGACTAATTGAGGGCTGTTCGTATTCTTTTCTTTGGTTTCTTGTAACTGACTAGTTAGGGATTGTTTGTATTCTTTTCTTTCTTTTTTTCTTAAAGTTATCTCTCTCTTTCTCTCTCTTTTCAATTATGGATCATGAGTTCAATTCTCTACATGATCACTATAATAAAATTAATAAATTATGTATATTCATAGGTTTCAAGTTCAATTCCTAAATCAACAATTTTTGATATTTTAGAATTCAAATTTTTCTAGATCTCAGGTTCAATTTCTCTTAATCATTCTAACATAATTCTATCTCTTTATCATTCATAATTGTCATAAGATGCAAGGAAAGAGTGTTCAAATAGATTAATGACAAGGGAAATTCAAGATACATAATCAAATAAGGCACCTTCCTTTTTAGGTCATCATTGATGTGAATTTTTCCATCGTCTTATGAGCCCTAAAAGGTCATCACATGACCTTTCCACAACACTAGAGAGGGTACTTATACTCTACTGTTTTAAACTAAAAATAGTAATGCATCACATTTAGATAAAATAAAATATAAAGCTATAGTGTTTGCACAAAGTATCCCTAATTCATTGGTCAAGTTCCTCCAACTTGATTCATAAGTCAAATTCCTCAATATGAACATTAATTTACATTTCAACATACCTTTTTTAGCTCTTGAGCTACACCTTAGAGCATTGTACCTCGTTTCTCAACATCTCTGTTGAAATAGAACAGAAAATAGNTCTTGAGCTACACCTTAGAGCATTGTACCTCGTTTCTCAACATCTCTGTTGAAATAGAACAGAAAATAGTTTTTTTTCCCATATATCATTTATTATTATTATTCTAAAACATTCCCAGCGTGTATTTTAAAACATATTTCTTGTGCATAAAGTATTTAAACATTTAATCATAATACATAAAAATATGGTCAGTAAATTTATTACTATTANTTGGCTCATTACAAAAAATGTCCTCCACTAGTCCCAATGGAATAGTGATGGACTAGTTGGCCAACTCTAAATGAATTTTAGTCTTCTTTAGTGGAGGTTGGCTCTAGGCTTTATACATTTCCTGGGAGATCAAATTAACACTAGAACCTGCATCCAAAAAAGCTTTACAAGTCTTTTTTCCAGATATTTGCAAATATATAAGAGGAGTTCCTGGATCAAAGAATTTCCTAGGAAGATGACTAACTTTAATCCAATCAGTGATGGTATGAGTCAACATGACAGTGTGCATTGAATATGATTTTTGGTTCAAAGGAAGCTCTGAAGATTCAAATGATGATGAGGCATTTGGATAATTAGTTGCTTATGGTTGTAAGGACTTGTTTGGACTATTGGTTCTAAAGAATGGTCTCCTCTTTAATCGATTGTTTGAATCAATAGTAGGTTGAAGATTGATAACCCTTATAGCGTTACGTTGCTACGGTTGGGCATGAAGCTCACCCTGCATAGTTGGAGCAGGTGGTAATGGAGCTGAGGGTGGAAGAGATGTAGATAGATGAGAAGGGTAGTGCATATGTGGACCATCACCCTTAGAAGAAGAAGAAGTTCTATAGCACTTGGGGGTCTAGTAGTAAGGTTGAAGAGCATCATGATTAGTTGAGTCACATGCAGAGATCAGATACTGAATGTAATACCTGTATGGGTCAAGTTGACGGTAAGGGTACTGTTGATGTGGTAGTGGCATTCCCCATGACTGTGGGTGTTTCCACTATTGATACTATTCATTTGATTATGGTGGAGCTCCACTTAGATAATATGTCAAGGTTTGGTAGAACTACCATGGGTTACCTTGAGGATAAGGTAATATTCTAGGTGTTTGTCATTTGTTTAATTATGGGTTTAGTGCATACACCTCAAACTCTTGTAGATGTGACACTACTAGGTAACATCCCTTAGGATGGTCATATTTGCAAATCTCACATCTACCATCATTGTCTGTGTCTAAATCCACAACCTCTTCAATGATGGAAAGCTTGCCCTTACCCTTATTATGTGTGTACACAACTTCTTTCTTTTTCCTTCTCTCTTGGTCACTACTTTGTTCTCTAGACTCCTTTACTATTTTAGGAGAGTTGAAAATTTTTTGTCTAGGGAGTTCCACATTTGATCCACCTTTACTGATACTTTTGATGAAAATTTTTGAATGGGCAAAGTCTTTCTATTCACCATATCTTCAAGTGGTGACTCTTCTTCATCTTTGAAAAATCTCACTTCCTTCTTTTGGAGGGAAGAATCTCTGTTATACTCCTCCACACTTTCTCTTTTCCTCAACTCATCTTCCTCCTTGGCAACTCATTCCAACAATCTTTGTATTTGATGGGCTTTGAGCTAGGATAGCCTTCCTTGGGCATAAGTCCCAAGGGTTCTTCATGTTTCATACCTAAGCCCATCTACGAGATGGTGTAGTTGTTCCTTTTGTGAGTAACCATGGCTAGGGAAAAGATGCAATAATGATTAATATCAACCAATGATAGCATCCAAGGGTTTGTGTCCTCCTTATTTTCATCCTTGGATTTTCTTATGCAAGTTGGACACTCAAGAGTACATTTTATACTTATTGTCAAATAGCTCCAACATGGTACTCCATCAACAATTGGATTCTGGTTCTAAGGACTGGTACCAACTTTTCACTTTCTTGATTAATGTCTGTGGAAACAATTTTAGCTATTGCCACTTCTTTTCTCTATTTTACAAGGCACATGCATCATGGAATGCTTGTAAATGGTTTTGAGGATTAGCATTGTATCCCCCTTCAAATCATGGGATGTTTTTCATGTCTAGTCTTTTGATCCTATTGTCTTTCTAGTGCCTTTTTTGGAATCCTAATAGCCTATGCTATATTTAACATAATTTGAGTGGTGAGTAGGGGTTCATTGTGATCATGTTTCCTATGGTATCTATGATGCCTATGCTATTCCCTACTCTCCCTTATTTCATGATGTGTCTCTTTGGAATGCCCTTTCCCCATTTCTCTACTATTTTTACGGTGATTTCTATTTCACCTACCATTGTCCTCATGGTCTTGCCCTTTGCGACTACGTTCAAATCCTGAAGAGGAGGAGGAAGATGATGATGAAGGTGAAGAGGAAGGAGGACTGGCATCATATTGGTGCCTGCCACCGTCTCTTTGATGGTCATGGCCTCAATCACAGTTACTATTTTGATGTCTATTATTATCATGTGTTCATGTTCCTTTTCCAGACCCTTTGTGTCCATTGGTGCTAGAACTTGGGTTATGAATAGTTGAGTAAAGATTCTGATACCCAACTCCTTGACCAAAGATAAAGAGAGGAACATCATTTTGTGGAAAACCTCCCAAGACAAGTTCACCACCATTGTTTTTACCTAGGACATATGGGACATCCTAAGAACACTTCCCCTTCACGAATTCGTAATGTCTCTCCTATTGTAGATCCCTTTGGCATTGTACCTCCATGGATCGATGACTTCTCAAATCTTGTTCATGCACAACGTACTCTGATTATAAGTGCTTTATACCAATTCGTGTGAGAGCATGAAGAAGCATGCCCAAAATTGAGTGATTGGGGGGTAACACTATGTTACCTTCTAAATCATGTCATCATAGCCATTCATCCTATTTGAGGATAAAGATAAAGTCTAGTACATAGTCATTAGGATGAGTGTATACCATGCAAAACTATTGGGGCATTGGCGGATCATCTTGTGCACCCTACCTCTGATTGTTCATGGTATTAGACTTAGTTGGTGAAGCACTCTCATAAGAAGAAGGAGACATGATTGATTACTCAGTGTGCGATACCCTTTTTTGGTGAATGTAAAATAGTTAACCTTAAGGGTTTGGTCCAATGATGGAAGGATTTCCTAAGTTCTACTTAGCCGACATACAACAAAATCCTTGGCAACAACATCAATGATTAGCGGCAAGGTACCCCTATGTCCAAACATATGAATACAAGTGTTCACATGTGATTTGGTTGAACTCCAAGGATTAAGTGCTTATGCACCTATGCAAAACGAGGATGAGTTATGTAGTTGTTGTCTTTCCAAGCTTACTTATAAGGCATAATTATATGGTTAAGTAGCCTTAAGGTATATGATTTTTTATGTTTTTTATATTTTCTATCTTAGTCTCCTAAGTGTGTGAAATGGAAATATTTAGTTAAATAATGGGCTTTTTGTAACTCTAATGTTTAATCAAATCCTAACACCAGCATCCATTCCCACTCTCCGAACACATCTTGAACTAGTGTAACACTACTGGGATTACCAAACACTAGTCGTTATTGGGTTACCAAGTGTTCCACATATGCTTGAAGTGGTCATGCTAAGTGTTCTAATTTGTTGATAATTAATAATTCTATAGAAATAACATTAATTAACTAATGAAAGCATCAAATAATAGTAAATAGCATTAAATGCAATAGCGAGCACTCAAAAATAATTCTAACTCTAAAATAGAAAAACTACAAGAGTTCGGCTAAATGACTAAAAAATTACTACTAAAACCAAGTGCCCCTATCTCTTATTTATAGGCAACAAGACAGGCTCTGACATCACATGTATAATGTTAGGGATTCAATCTGATATTGTGTATTTGATATCGGACACACAATATCAGGACTCATCAATGAGTAAAGTACAATGTTTTGATATCCTTCTTACTTTGTTCCATTCTCTCTTCTAATATCCTACTTGCTATGGTTGCTTGTCTATCCTACTTTAAATGTTGCTACTACTTGTAATACATGATTCCCTCAACCTCCTTACTAAATTTCCATATGCTTTTTACTTTAGTTTACTTCTTGCAAGCTCTATCCTTGCTTGAGTATTTTCCAATGCTCCAGATCTCTCTTCTTCTATTACTCTCAATTGCTAATCTAGATATCTAAAATCCTCTTTATTCATCTAAAACTATTTTTAGCTATTCATCCTTGTGTTACATGCCTATAATGTGTGATTGTTATGTTACTAAATTATTCTATTTATAGTATCTCCTTCTCTCTATGAATTGTATGACTAACAAGTTGTCTCTCTACTATGTATTTTATGTATGACTTACTACTTTTTAACTAGCTACTTACATTTTGTATGGTTGCTTAAATTGTTTTGATAAAAAATGGGAGAGCTTTGATCATATAATGGTGATCTAGGTGTTTTGTTTAAAAATAATGTGTTCAAAAGTATTTTTGGTGGGATTGTACTTTCCTTAACTATTGTGGATGTTCTTTGCTTGACTAAACTTATTCTTTCTAACATTTGCTTAGTTTAGTTTCTATTTTTTTGGTCATGGATTGGGTATTTGATTTTACTAGATACTTTGGCCTTCTATTCTTTTTTAGTGAGTATGATTAGTGCTTCATGTGGGTAATAAGTGTTGTGATCTTAGTGTTATTTGATTTTTTTTTCTACATTTCGAAAGCTCAAAAAGGAATTTTTTGAAGGTATTTAAGTACTAAAATGAATGATATTTTAGCTTATTTGATTTTTTCAATTATCATATGAATGTTTTATTACTTCCATAATAATGTGAATGAAAAATGTTTTCAAATAATAGCCATATTAACTTTAGTTAAAAGTCACTCAATGACATCATTTTCTAATGTCATATATTGATTATCCTTTGTTTTAATTTTCTCACTTATTTCTTTTTGAATTACCATATCATGTAATATGGTGATTCTAAATTGCAAAGGCTGATGTTATATGATATCAGTCCTTGGAACAATGATTTTATTTTCACATTTTTTTCTTAGATCATTATATGATGTTATCAATGTTAGTGCTCAAGTCCTTCAGATAGGCTTATGGTTTCATGTTCTATTTCACTTCCCTTACCAAGTTCCATATCATGACTATAAAATTTTGATGATCTTCATGAACTTTCAAATAGTATTTTGATGATTTTCTTGAGCTTCATATGATGATTATCAAATTTTGATGAACTTTATGAACTTTCAAATAGTATTTTGATGATTTTATGTCTTTAGTTGAATATGGAGTATTTTAATGATGTCATGTCATTAGTTGAATATGGTGGTGACCACAATGATGAAGTCATGATACATTATATGGTAGCACTATAATTTTCTAAATGGTGATATACTTAGCCAATGTTGATGTTTCATAGACATGGTAATGTATTCTATATGCTTTAACATGATGACTTTTTCAATGTTCTTAATCATATTATAATATTATTTAATAGTGGGGATGTTGGAACCTGAAATAAATGAAATATATGTATTTAATATAGGTACACCCCAAGATATATTGTCCAATTAAAACTTTATATAACTTAGCATTACCTACTGGAATCAAACCATAAGTCAATTTTCCTACCACTAGGTTAACACCTCATTATTTTTTATTTTTCTCTAATAGTGATAAGCTTTGTATGTTTAATTTAAATAGTGGTGAGCTGGAGAGACTTTAATTACACATAGAAATAATCCTTATATGCTAAAACTCAAATTTAGGGTGTTAGAAACCTAAAATAACTGTAATATAGGTACACCCTAAGACATATAATCCAGTTAGAATTTTATAACTTAGCATTGCATGCTATAACTGAATCCATGACTTAGAGCTTTCAAATTAAGAGTCTTACCACTAGGCTAAAACTCAAATTTGGTACAATGATAATATGTATGCATTTTTTAAAAGCTAATATACATTTCATTTGATAATTTCTCCCATTTAATTCATCTTACCGTGATCTTTTTTTCTCTTCTGGGTAAGTGTGTGTGTGTGTTGGTACTCCAAAATTATGTACACTTTAAGATATATAGTTAAATTAGAAATTTTTAGAGTGTTGGAACCCCTAAATAATTACAATATAGTTCAATTAGATATATAACATAGTGTTCTCCATTATAATTGAACCCAAGGCTTGGAGCTTGCAAATCAAAAGTATTACCACTAGGTAAAGTAATAACAAGTTTTTTTTCCGTCAAAATTAAATTAGAATTCTATATTCAGTTCACTTTAAGATACTAGTGGGACCATAGATATTTATGAAAAGTAATGTGCTCATGCTATTTTTATTTTCAAAAACAAGTGAATCTAGGTACAAAGTCCTCCAAATAAAGTTTACATAGTAAAGTTAGATTACACTCCACGATTGCTTAAACTCTTATTTCTCTCATCTAAAAAATGTAAAATGTATCTTAGAATATTTGATTATGTTTAAAGTTTTATGTAAAGATAAATGTGCCCTTGATGTGGACTAAACTTGAGACCTTTGTTAGATATGAAACAAAATTTTATTTAAACAAAGGGATGATCTTGGAAGGATCTCAACTCATATACTCTCATGTGTTATTAAAAATAAATTTGTATACCTAGTGTATCTCTATAAAAATTAATGTATAAAGTATACGAGAAACTTACTTAAAGTATAAGGTATATAATTTAATTAGAACTTTATATAACTTAACATTGCTCATTGAAATTGAATGCATGACCTAAAAATTCCAAATCAAGGAACCCAAAATAAGTGAAACATAGGTACACCCTAAGGTATATAATTTAATTAAAACTTTATATAACTAAACATTGCCAATTGAAATCAAACGCATGACCTAAAACTTCCAACTAAAGTGTCTTACTACTAGGCTAACACCTTATTGTTAAAGGTTACATGATTTTGAATCTAGAACTTGTAAATGGGTTTACGAATTAAATGCTATGATCAAAGTGGAAACTTAAGCACAAGACATGTGGCAATTTAACACTTGTAACTATTGCTTAAGAAATTCTCTTAAGAAAATGTTGTTACAAGAAAATTTACTTGAAGACCATTAGTGATAGGAACAACTTGACTTGATGGACTTCTTTCTCTGTGTTAACTTTTATTGCAAATACAACTTATCAGTAATAAAAGAAAGTGAAAAAATCCTCAAGGTTTTGCTTTTATTAATTGATTTCTAACAAGCATTTGAGATCTCTAAATCACAATAATGTAAAATACCTCAATGTATTAACTAGAAGTTGTTATTCATTTGCTACGACTTGGATTATATATCTCAATTGAAACATATGTTGGTCCTTTTGTATAGGTTATTTCTGCTACCTTTGTTCTCTTAGCAAATTCTTCTTTCTCAATCTTCTCTCTATTTTAAAAAAATTGTATTATGTACTATTGAAGTGATACAAAAACCTAGCAAATTCTTCTTTTTCAATCTTCTTTGTTTTGAACAAAGCTTGTATTATGTGATATTTAAGCGCTATAGAAACCAAAATTTTATATTGGTTATCAGCTTTTTATTTGATTAATAAATTATTGTACACTTTAAGATTTAGATAAGATCTTGTAGAATGAATGTTTTGGGATGGATGACTAGCCTTTGGTTCAGGTTTCAGCATTTGTTCTGATTTAAGAGGATTCAATTTTTGAGCATATTATTGTAATAGTGGTGATTCACCTTCTCCCCTCTCTTGAACCTTTCCTTCCCTCCAACCTTCTCTCATCAGATTATTCAGACATGAGATTTACAACATACATATAAAAGATGGAAAGAATGTTATTCTTTTAGTCCTTGTTGAAATTTATGTGTTGGCCAGGGGTTCCTTGGGGCTCTCAAAATAAATAGTAGGCTATCTAATAAGATAATAGGCTAATCATTTGAATACTTCAAGCATTTTGTTAAATGGATAAGCATTTTTCATAATACAATTATAATGTTTATCTAATAAATCTTTTAGTTTTATAATAAAATCTTAGTTCCTATTTAAATAATTAAAAAAATGTAATGGTAAAAGTATAAAAATAATGTTGTAGTAACATAGGTTTTAGAACCATGAAATTTTTCATGGGAGAGAGGCCAACCACTAGTCATAAATCTATAATGGGAAATAATATTTTGTCTATGACAATGTTTTGTCATTGAGCTCTAGGGAGAGTCTATGGGTAAAGATAAATATTCTTTCATTCATAACTTTTCATGGAGAGGCTATAAGTAACCCTACTAATATTTTATAGTTAACATCAACATATTTGTTACAAGAATATCCATAGTTTGTAACTGTTGGCCATTTTATGCATTTCATGGAGCAATGGTTTATTATTTAAAAGGAGGAGTGACTAAAAATTTTTATTAACACCAATATGGCTTAAAAAAATTTGTTGGATTAAAATGAGTGAATGAGCATTCATTGATTAAAAGATGGTAGAAAGATTGAGTTATTTAGAAAGCCCCATAAAAATCTATCTAAGATAGATCTCTTTGGATAATTGATGAGATAGAGTTAGATGGGTGGAATGAAATTTTCAAAGCATAGTACAAAGTAGTTTTATTAGAACATTATGGATTAGTCACCTTCTCCAAGGTGAATTATAGTCATTCTTGTTAAAACAATGAGCAACAAAGGGTTGTCTACAATAGTTGTTATTTTTTCTGCATTGTACAATTTTGAAAACAAGAATTAAGTATAGCAGAAGTGAAGTAAAATAGACTTGATATATATATATTGAGATATATGGGATGGAATACATGTATAATAATTTAAAAAAATAGAAGAAGAAGAGTCAACAGCTGAATTAAAGATGGAGGCCATTATCATTGACATCTATGTAACATTGTTAAGTAGACAAGATTTTTAAAAATAATTTATTATGAATATGGCCAACAATCATATCTTTACAAACAATGATAATGTAAGTTTGTGTACTCAATGAATATGAATTACTTTAATGAAATAAATGACCCATAGAAATAATATAGTGATAAAAATCTAGAAATGTCAAAACTTATGAAGGTTCAACATATTTCTCACAAAATTTCTAGAGTTTAATTCTTGTACCATGAATTAAAATTCCATACTTTGGGGAAGTTAATTTCCTTGAGTTTATTCCCTATAAATGTTTTTTGAAAATTTAAGAAAGAAAGAAAATATATACATCTTTGCAAAACCATCTAGATGGCAAAACCAAGAATTGTAAAGAATGATGCTAGCTGAATCTTCTCTAGAGCAACGATAGACTTGAATCAAGTTCGTAACATTGAGTCCTTTGAATTATATTTTTCTAATCAAGTTGAGGAAAATCTCAAATCAAATGGCTCAAGAGACATGCACAAAGGACTCATAAACTTGAGCCATAAAATTTTGTTGCCTGCTTGATCAATACCTCAAATAAACATGCTATTGTTAAAACACAATCTTTCTCTCAATTAATGTTGAAGTCATTGTTGGAAGCATTTTAGAGGAGGCTCTATAAAAATGTAGGAAATCTACCAAAACCCTCAAAAATTTTGTTGAGGCAACATTTGAAAATTTGTAGGTTCTTACCTTTGGAGATGTTGAAAAAGAGAGATGCATTGGCATACCAAGTAGTTGGCCATAATTGTTTGCAGTTTGGGTGTTGAGTGGAGATTGCAACAAAACCCACTATTAGATTTCATCATGGAATCTATTGAGGAGATGCAGGTATATTTTGAGGGCATCAATAGGTGTAGAGTTTAAATCTACATCCATCATGTATCTTTGGGTTTCTTCTAATACATAGAAGGCTCAATACTTTGATAGTTCAAGTTGCTAAATTAAAATGAAAAAAATTCGTACTTATTATTAGCATTTGACAAAATAATCACATGGTGTTGTTTCTATTAATTTGCTAAAACCCATGGTTTTACCTTGACTCCTTTACTTTTATTAACTTCAAAAGGGAATATTTTTATTCATGGAAGAGGAGATTTGGGATATATTTGTAAAACATCCTAAAAAGGACATTTGGCTATTTCTCCTTTTATTTCTATGGAGACTACAACTCCCTATGATAGTTACAACATTTTTAGCTAATTTTAATTCCTAAATAGGACACTTGCCAACTATGGCATGCATTTCTCTAATTTTTTGTAACTTCTTATTGTGATCTCCATGATATTTGTTATCAAGAAAACACTTGGTAACCATAGCTCAAATTTCTAATAACTTTCATTGGAAGTTACAACCTCTAGGGTGGTTATGAGTTAATACCCTTGGATATTTGTAATAACCTTAACTTCTCATGATTATTGTAACTACCCCAAGGTCAGTATAAAAGGACCTTCAAAGGTAGGATTAGAGGAGGAAAATTTGAGGAAAAATAACTTGAAAATTGTAAAAGCATGGTTTGCTAAAGACATTGATTCAGCTTCTTTGTTTTAATCCTGTGAGTTCATTTCTTCCTATTTTGTTTTAGTTACTTAGTTAATGGTTTAAATAGTATCATGCTTAGCATTTAATTTTGAGATTTGTCCAGGTTGCTTTTATAACTCTGTTTTGCATAATATTAGACTTCTATTAAGATTTTTCATAGAAGAGCTTATGTTGTTAAAAAGTGTCAAGAGTAATTTAATAGTAATGTTTTAATGAAATTGCCTATTTTAAGCATAGAGATTCTAGGAAAATCTTTGGTATTTTGAGCTGACTGAAATAGTTTCATTGTTTTAAAGTGTATTGCCTTGATATTTCAATCTACAGATTGTCAAATTTATAAAGGCTTTGTTGAATGCAATCTTTGACAACTATTAACTAGCTAAAATAGAGACTTATGCTTTGTTGTTTATGTAATGATTTTTGTTAGTGTAATAAGATTTTCTTTATGAAATGCTTGTTTAGCTTAGAAAGTTTGAACAATCTGTAGTTATTAAATTAGGAATAGCTTTATTTCGAAGTGTTTCCTCACATCAATTCATCTTGCTTAAATATTTGAGATTTCATGCAATTTTGCTTTCTTTTCTTTTCTCTTTCTAAGTCCATTGAATCTCGCTCTATTTCTAATTTTTTTATGGAACTTTCTCTTTAGGAAAATTAGGAGCATATTGGTAAAATTGTGCTCAAATGTTTTTGCAAAATTTTATTTGTTACAAGTAATGTATTATAGGGACCGTATAAACTAAGTGATTGGACAAAATAGGAAACACCAATAACTCATAGTATTTGACAAAGATAGTTGAATATCTTTTATGATAGCTGATTACAATTTTATACACAACCCAACCATTTTAACACTCACAACACAAAACACATACTCATGTTTAGTACATTTTACAACTACTAAGTTTATTTAGAGGTAATTGGGCCTTGGTGTTGCCAAAGATCAACAAGCACCTAAACCCTGTTTGAAGAACATTTTCAATCCCATGACTTTCCAAGGTCACAAGACTTGGAGGCCACCCCAATGTTGGCAGTCCAATCCCAACCAATCGCCAATAATAACTTTTTAAGGAAATGCTATTAATAAGGTTAAACAATATTTGATACTTAACATCAACATATTTGCTGCAAGCATATCCATGACTTGTATGTTTATGTGTTCTTTAAAAAGGCAAGGGAAGCATACATGGAACCAAAGCTTCTTTTTGAGCAGCCACCCCAAAGCTTGAACCTTACCATGGCTTCAAATGATGCTCCAAAAAACCATTTCTATGTTTGGCAGAAAACATCATATTCCAATAAGGAAGTACATATTTCAATCTAAAAAATGTACTAGTTTGTTTATGTGGTGTTGGGATGCACTGGTACCTGAACTTCTTCCAAGGAGAAAGAGAGAGGAAGAGGACAAGGACAAGAGTTGAGGGAGGACAATGAGAAACTGGAGTATCCTCTTCTTGGCAGGACAAAGGTGATGGCGCCAACGACCGAGGCTTGGAAGCAACAATAGAAGATCTACAAATAGGGAAGTTAGTCTGGAAAGGATCCAAGAATCAATACATGCCATGTGGAAATAGTGATTGTAGTTGGGCAAAACTCTGGCCATGGAGATAGTGATTGTAGTTGGGCAAAACTCTGGCCATGTCGCCCTTATTAATGGCTGAAAGGCGTATACAACACTCAACTGTATGGCCACTGTTGCTACATGATTTGTTCCATGAAAATGGAAATGCAGCAGCTGTGGTGGCTGCAGCGGCTGCTCCTCTTTCCGGGTCCTCCACTGAGTACAGGAGTTTCATCCACTTCTTCAGAAAAGTGCAGAGAAGCAGCATCATTACGGTTAGCAACGCTCCCAAGGTATAAAGTGAAACTACCCACATCTTCATGGACTGATTGCCCACCTCTGCGTTTATAATGGTACCGTCATCGCTATATCTGCGTCTGCAACACGTCTAGTCTTGCCTTCATTTATATTGAAACCGAGACCTAGCAAAGCTCCGAGTATTGTATTTGGATCCATTGTATCTCACCAGCGCCGAACTGAAATTTTTTATTAAGTTGGTAGACCCTCTAGGTCTTTCAATCAGCGAAATGTTGATGGTATCAATTTTAAAAACATTATTTACAAAGCTGCCAAGCCTTCTTCTTGAAATAAGAAGAAAGTTCGTGGAAGCTGGGCAAACTTTTTGGCATATTCTAGCCACAGGCATATGGGTAAACTTTCTTTAAAAAAAGTTTGTGTTTGGTGTTCATCATGCAGGAAAATTTGGTGATTCAATGGACATTGTAGTCAACAATTTTCTATGGTAGTCATGTGTCACTTTAAAATAAATTTGGCAATTCTTCGTGGGAATGATGTGTCACTTTAAAATAATCTAAATTAAAACTTACAGCTTGAATTAACGTGTACATTGAAACTATTGGTTGCCCAAAAATGTGGACAGCAAAGTATCACATCCTAACTTGAGAGAAAAAATCGGAGGTGACACTATAATTGTACTCTTTCTTTCCCAAGCAGTTTTTTTAGTTAAAAAAATCAAACTTTACCTAGAAAAATAATGATTATCTTGTGGTTCTTGTAGGTGGAATTCTCCACTTTCTAATTTTTGCTGATGTGCTTTCAATATCAGATGGGGCTCACCCTCCAAATGCTACCTCGGGGAGTATCTTTAGTCTTTTAAACGAGAATTAGGGACTTTTGACAAAAAAAAAAAGAAAAAAAAAGAACTAAAACTTTACCTAAGCACTTTTTAGTTAAACAAATCAAACTTTACCAAAAAAAATGATGGTTATTTTTTCATTCTTGTAGGTGGAATTCTCCCCTTTTCAATTTTTGCTGATGTGCTTTCAGTATCTTAGATAGACTCATCCTCAAAATGCTAACTCCTTACCAAGTGTATTATTAGTTTTTTCCATGAGAATCAGGGACTTTTGACAAAGAAAGACTAAAACTTTACCCAAGCAATTTTCAGTTAAACGAATCAAAATTTACCTAGAAAAATAGTGGTTATTTTGTCATTCTTGTAGGTGGAATTCTCTACTTTCCAATTTTTACTGATGTGCTTTCAGTATTAGATGGGGCTCACCCTCCAAATGCTACCTCCTTACTGGACCTATCATTAGTTTTTTGCACGAGAATTAGGGACTTTTGACAAAGAGAGACTAAAACATTACCCAAGACATTTTTAGTTAAACGAATCAAACTTTACCTAGAAAAATAATGGTTATTTTTTCATTCTTGTAGGTGAAATTCTCTTCACTGATATGCTTTCAGATGGGGCTTACCCTCCAAATACTACTTCCTTACTAGAATAATCATTAGTTTTGTTAACAAGAATCAAGGACTTTTGACAAAGAAAGACTAAAACTTTACTCTTTTTAGTTAAACGAATCAAACTTTATTTAGAAAAAATAATGGTTATTTTGTCATTCTTGTCGGTGGAATTCTCCACTTTCCAATTTTTGCTAATGTGCTATGGGGCTCACCCTCCAAATGCTACCTCCTTACTGGGCTTATCATTAGTTTTTTCCATGAGAATTAGGACTTTTGACAAAAAAAGACTAAAACTTTACCCAAGTAGTTTGTAGTTAAACAAATCAAACTTTACCTAGGAAAATAATGGTTATTTTGTCACTCTTGAAGGGGAATTCCTTGCTTTCCAATTATCGCTGATGTGCCTTCAATATTAGATGGGGCTCACCCTCCAAATGCTACCTCATTACTGGGCCTATTGTTAGTTTTTCCGACGAGAATCAATGAATTTTGACAAAGAAAGACTAAAACTTTATCCAAGTAGTTTTTAGTTAAACAAATCAAAATTTACCCAAAAAAATAATGGTTATTGTGTCATTCTTGTAGGTGGAATTCTCCACTTTCCAATTTTCACTAATGTGCTTTCAATATCAGATGGGGATCACCCTCCAAATGCTACCTCATTATTGGGCCTATTGTTAGTTTTTCCCACGAGAATCAGGGACTTTTAACAAAGAAAGACTAAAACTTTATCCAAGTAGTTTTTAGTTAAACAAATCATAATTTACCCAAAAAAATAATGATTATTGTGTCATTCTTGTAGGTGGAATTCTCCACTTTCCAATTTTTCCTAATGTGCTTTCAATATCAGATGGGGCTCACCCTCCAAATGCTACCTCCTTACTAGGCGTATCATTAGTTTTTTTCATGAGAATTAGGGACTTTTGACAAAGAAAGACTAAAACTTTACCCAAGTAGTTTCTAGTTAAAAATAATGGTTATTTTGTCATTTTTGTAGGTGGAATTTTCCCCTTTTCAATTTTTGCTAATGTGCTTTCAGTATTAGATGGGGCTCACCCTCCAAATGCTACCTCCATATAGGGCATATCATTAAATTTTTCCACAAGAATTAGAGACTTTTAACAAAGAATGAATAAAACTTTACCCAAGTAGTTTTTAGTTAAATGAATCAAAATTCATCTAGAAAAATAATGGTTATTTTGTCATTCTTGTAGGTGAAATTCTCCACTTTTCAATTTTCGTTGATGTGCTTTTAGTATCAGATGGGGCTCACCGTCCAAATGCACCTCCATATGGGGCATATCTTAATTTTTTCCACAAGAATGAGGGAATTTTGACAAAGAAAGACTAAAACTTTACCCAAGCAGTTTTTAGTTAAATGAATCAAATTTTACCCAAAAAAATAATGGTTATTTTGTCATTCTTGTAGGTGGAATTCTCAACTTTCCAATTTTCGCTGATGTGCTTTCAATATCAGATGGGGCTCATCCTTTTAATGCTACCTACTTATTAGGTGTATCATTAGTTTTTTCCATGAGAATCAGGGACTTTTGACAAAGAAAGAATAAAGAAAAAAATGTTGTAGAACAAGCCCATGATGTAATACAAATCCCTTACCACATGCATAAAATGCCTCTGATAGCTTGACTTTAGCACCTTACTTGTTCGGATACAATCTTTTCATTGAATTATTGGAAAGTAGAGAAGATCTTTTGAGAGATGCTCATGATTTATATTTAAATGAAGGTGCTCATAAAGCCCCACTTCAGATGACCTCTCATGTTTGATGCATGCATAATTTTTGCTTTAGTGAAATCTACGCACTAAGTTATTAGGACTTGTTGATGTGAATTTAATGTAAAATATTAATCAAAACATGCATATAATGGAATTGCACATAATCACACAAATGCAAAAATAAATTGAAAACTAACTTCCAATCATTAATGCTCTCGTTTGGACTAAAAGTGTTTGGAATTCTTCTATCAGACTAATGCTCAATGACAATGATATATGCAAAATTTGAGTATTTGTGATAGGGACCAAAAACTATAACATTGCCATGAGTTTGATATATTCTTGTGCTAAATTTTTTCTCCCATCAAGAACATTTTATGCACCAAAAATCTATTGCCAAGGATTAACTTCTTGTTTAAATGTGAAATATAACATTATTCATGTGAAAAGTGTTATAAGAAATTAAATTGGTTTCAAATTTGAAATCGTTGGTTTTCCATAACATGTAAATGGTTACATTCAATCGGAAACCATTTTTTTTCCATAATGTGTGAACAATTACACTTGTAGGTTTAGAAGACTAATCTCAATAAATAAAAATAAATGTTAATACCTAGTAGAGATGTTTTTATCAAATGAAAGAAGCTCTCTCCTAATTTTTGTGTATTTGAGTGTGAAAGTCGAGTGCTTAACTTGAAACTCTCTTAACTTTAATCCTCCTTTCTTCTTTTCTCATTTTTTTCATAATTATTTTGATACTTTGAGTAGTGGATCTTCTTTAATAGATTCTTCTTTCAAGTTTTCTTAAGTCCCAATTGAATAAATTCTCTCAATTTCATGCATTATTTCATATTTCTTGGATAGTTCTCATGAATTTTTGCATTCTCAAGAATTCTAAGGCTAATTGGTTTTTTATGCATATTTATCTTAGTAAATCAAAGGATTATAAGATACATTTATATTTTGATTGGAAGGGATTCACTCCCATACATCAATTTCAATTCATTTTCTCTCTTAATTTTTCATGCAAGTTCATGGGTTAAGGAGGGTTTAACACCAAGATTGTAAGCTCATACTTCATGTTGGATGAGTTTTTTGAAGTTCTATAATCTTGTAAAGGTATATTCCCATGTTATCACCTCTATTTCATGATGTTTTGAGAGTTAATTGAAGAGGTTGTAAATAGTTTTATATATGTTCATGTTTCTTTTGCATGTTGCACAATTTTGAAAAGTCTTGTAGATTTTATATTTCCCTTATGTTTTCTACCTCAATCGTATTCTTAAGAGGGCTAGCATAATGTTTTTACTTTGATTTTTGATCCTAGAGTTTTCATCAATCTTTAGACTTTATCTAAAGTGCTTATTTTAGTCTTTTTAATAATTTTTTAAAGACAACAACCTTGTCATGAACCATGATGTCACCACAACCAAACTATGACTCATGATGTGTACCAATAGACTTTGTTTTTTAATCATGATTCATAATCACCTCATGGTCTACTCTTTTTCTCTAATCATGTATTGTAGTGAATTTGTAGAATTTCAAACTCAAAGTACATGGATTAAGAATGGCTACCATGACTAGACCACCATGTATAATCGACTTGTCATTTACTCCATTTGAAATATTTCTATGTTGTATAGGACTACAACCAAACCATGAGATAAGCATGATTTGAGGTAAACCACCATGAGTCAACCCTAACTTCTTGTAAGAAGAAAATTTTCCAATGACTTACAACACCAATCATTTTTCAAAGCAATTTGTGAGCTAGAATTTAGAGTTAGGAAACTCTAAGAACCTTATTTCATTATGCAACTTTAACAAGTTTTATCATAGTAGAGGAGTTTTAATTTGAAGAAGATGGTTAGTAAAGATATTCCTAGATGTAATGTAAATTTTAATAGATCCTAAGATTTTCCATATTAGTATCATCTTGTAAAGTCTCTTTGGAAAATGTAAATGCTCTAACTAGGAAACAAAGAAGATAATTGTCTAAATATATCAAGCTAGATGTCCAAGCCAAAATGATCATATGTACTAGTTGTAATGAGGTTATTTATGCTATGGTTGTAATCAAGATCACATCTAATTAGTTTTGGGAAAATCTATAATAAGAGATCAAGGTCAATGAAGCCAATAGAAAAATCAAGTAGTTGAGAGTGATGATTGAGTTTGAGAATATGAGAGTCATGAAGAATGAGCCTCTAAATCACTTTTGTAAAAGGTTAATATCATCTCTTAGAAACATATGGAAATATAATTATAATAATGGAAGAGCTCATCATTATGGAGAAATATCTATGTTTTCCAAAATCCTTAATCATCTTGAAGATGAAGGAAAAATGGTAGAAGAGAAAGATGAATGTCAAATTTCCAAAGAGGAGAATCTTTATACAAAGACCAAAGATAAACAAAATTTCAAATCAAAAGGAAGAGGAGGTTCAATAAGAAGAAGAGGAAGTGGAAGATAAAACATCTAACTAAGAAGTAACATTTATGCAACATATTCATCCATCTCATGATGCAAGTTATGTAACAAAAAATTTCATTCAAAGGACAAATGTTAATGGAAGATGGATGATAAAACTAGTAGTGTCAATTGATGTGATATCATATCTATAATATCATAGCCTTGCTTATGTATCATAGATATGATGTAGTCGGTCTTGGTCTCCACTATAAATACCATTCCACCATTGTATCAAACGAATAATCTTTTGTCAAAACATAGTTGAATTCTCACAATTTGTTTTTGTGATTTAGACTTAGCAATATAGTGATTGCCTATAGTATGATGTTAAATAGTTGTAAGGAATCTTTCTTTGAGTAAATTATTCTTGGACACAATTCATGATTAGAAATAAAGATTGAGATTATTTTCTACCATTACAACATTCTACTTAGTTCCTTTTTACTTAGCTTAATTTTACTTTTTATCATGTTTACTTAGTCATTTATTATTTTCAAGTAATTTAATTTTTATACATTTTTTGGTAAGGCAATATAATTACAACTAGTTTCTAGTGTGTAGTATAATCATTTGGTAACCCAATTGTGAGTTCACTTGATTTACTCAATATTAGATTCACTTGGTAATCCTAGTAATGGTTACATGAGCCTTTGGTGTGTATGGCAAGCTAGGAGTAGATACTTATTGTCATAGACTAGCATAAATTTATATTTTTGTTATACTTAGACTTTATCTTAATTTCCATTATGTTAATGCTTAGAACAATTGAAGCTAAACAACATTAATGTATCACATGCCTCACCAAGATTTAAACCATACAACTTGAACTTCACTAACTCAATATGAGAAGACAATGATCATGAATTGAACCTCAACTACTATTGAATGTACATTAGCCATCCATAGATTACAATAAGGTGACATTTGTACACTCATGTCTTGTATGGTAGAATGTTGAAATACCTAATAGCTCATCCTTGGTATCATTATTGGAGATGTATTCATGTTCACTAAGTAGTTGATTTTACAAAGCTTATTGTGTTAAGAATCATCAAGTACAACCTTCATACTTACACTAATTTTTTTAAAAAGTACACACTTAATGTATCAAATGTTTAATTTGGTTTCTACAATTAAGGAAAAATCACCACGTGCTACTGAATTTAATAAAATTCATGATAGGGAGTATAATGAAGAAGATTGAATTATGCTTATGCAAACTAGAATCTCTCATGCTCAAATTGATCCATACTATCTTGACTTCACATTTTTTTTTTCATGAAGAAGAACAACTAAGATGAAGATATTTATAGGGAAACATTATCTTACCTCTGATGAGCTACGATATCACGTATGCGATATCGTAGCCATGATATCGCGTCTACCCCTACGATATCGCATACGTGATATCGCAGCTTGCCAAAACAACTATAAGTAAGAGGCAGATTTTCTTGTTTTAGGCATCTAGATCTAGACTTAGCCAAACTATAGCAGTTTTACCATTATAGAGTTAGAATAATTTCCATGTGACCGCAGTAGGAGTCTCAAAGTGAACAGATCCTTATTCAAGCAAATTGTACCTGAGCACACATTTGTGTACGACAATAAAGATGAACTTTCTAATAAACCTTGCAGCATATGGACTAAGCTAAATAGGATTTAATTATTGTTAAATGTTTAAATTGTTTCCTAGATAGTTAATCTCTCTCAACTCTTGACTCTCCTACTTAAGTGCACGCAGTACGACCGCTTCGAGCATGTGTGCAACGCTTGGTAACCTAGTAATGAATAGCATTTGGTAATCCTAGCAGTGTTGCACTGGTTTAAGGTGTGTGTGATAAGTGGGAACGAATGCTAGTGTTAGGACACTTAGAACTTAGTTAGTAAATAGTTAATGAAAGTTAGTTACTTAGTTCTCTTCACCCTTCCCTCTTAGCATAAGGCGTTAAATAGATAAAAGATATAAAAATTATATACCTCAAACTTACTTAACCATACAACCGTGACAATACAAGTAAGTTTGGGAAGACAATGATTGATTAACCTTAAGTGTTTGATTTGGCCACATAAGCGCTTAGTCCTTGGAGTTCTACCAGATCATGTCTAAGACACTCGTATTCATATGGTTGAGTATAGGGGTACCTCGCCACTCATCATTGGCGTTGTTGCTAAGGATCGAACCCGGGTCCACATGACAGGTGGGAATACTTACCACTATACTACAACGACTTAACAAATGGCAAGCACCCTAATGATTACCTTATCCCCAAGGTAACCCAATGCGGTTCCACCAACCATTAATGTATTATCTAAGTGGAACTCTGCCATAACCTCTTGAGCAACACCAGCAGTGGCAATACCCACAGTCATGGGGGATGCCACCACTAAGGTAACAATATCCTTACTAGCAACTAGATCCATATGGCTACTACATGTAGTAGCCAATCTCTCAACATGACTCTATTGGTCATGTGACTCCACAACATCACTACCAAGATCAAGAGTATTACAGGACTCCTTCTCTTGGGAGAGACACACCACATGCATACCATCCTCCAAATCCATCTACAACTCTCACACCGATAGCTCTAGTACCACCCACTCTGACAATGCAAGGGGTATTGCCCACTCAACCCCAGCAACCCAATGTCATGAGGGCTGTGAATCCTCAAATCAGAGTTGGTTTTGACAACCTTATGCAGAAAAGATATTTCTTCAGAACTCAAAATCCAACCAAGCCCTCACCATCACAAGCAGTTGAACAACTGAACACCTCCCTACCAAGTAAAGCTTAGGGGCCTCCTTCAACCCAAAAACCAAGCTTAACACACATGGTTATGTTAACACATGTCATTACTAACTGGATTAAGGTGGGTCACCTTCCCAGGAAATTCTCTGAT
The DNA here is from genome assembly GCA_015680685.1 of Gnetum montanum. Classification (NCBI taxonomy): domain Eukaryota; kingdom Viridiplantae; phylum Streptophyta; class Gnetopsida; order Gnetales; family Gnetaceae; genus Gnetum; species Gnetum montanum. The sequence continues at coordinate 164,700 of MNCI01015850.1, read as the reverse complement.
CCTGGAAGTCCTCTAATCTATCTCCAAGTTGCTGGGAATGAACCTTGTAAATCTCTTCTAGACTTAGGTTCCAGAGTCAACTTAAAATCACAAGAGATGTACAAAGCCTAGAACTTGCCTCAATTAAGGAAGAGTAATATTTGACTAGAGCTGGCTAACCAGTACATCACTATCCCCTTGGGGCTAGTGGAGGACATCATTACCATGGTGTGTGGTTGGTCATATCTAGCTAATTTTCTAGTAATACAAGTGAAAAATGGTAAAGGGGACTTCCCAATAATAATGGGAAGAGCATGGCTAAGTACTATAGATGCACACCTAGGAATCTGTGATCTTTCCTTGGAAATATCCAAGAAAAACACGTTTGAAAAGATCGAGAAGAAGAAAGATCCATGCATTGCATAAAGTGACACGGGGTTCCATTGAATGTAGAAATCATGGGTTATGAGAAGTTTAGCATTACCTGCATGCAATCGGTGTGCACAAGACCTTAATATACAAAAGTGCCTGTATGCAGCAGCCACATGATAAGAAGACACCCAGTGGCTGATGGCTGATCAAGAGAGCAATTTACTAACATGCATGGAACTCACTGAGGGAATAACTAGTGCTTATATTGAAAGCATAGACACACTAGAGCAAGTTCATTGCCAACTTCCAAGCTTTAACCTTGAAAAGATTAACTGGGGGAAGCTGGAAATTCCTGAGAGATTTAAACAAGAGCCCCTAGATTTGAAACCATTGTCCACCGGTCTAGAGTATATGACCCTTGAAAATGGAAAATTGGTTATCATCAACGCAAGACTTGTTTACAAACAAAAAGAAAGACTACTGAAAGTGATAAAAAAGTGGTCAAAAGCATTTTCCTGGTTATACCCTAAGTTAACCGGAATAGATCCTAGGATATGCTAACATAGGATTTACAAAGACCCCTCCATGAATCCTCGAAAAAAATTGCAGAGGTGATTGAACCCAAAATTAAAAAAAATAGTAAAAGAAGAGGTAGAATAACTTCTTAAGGCTAGGTTCATATATCCCATTGCTGATAGTGAATGGGTTAGCCCTCTGGTAATCATGCCTAAAAAGGAAGAAAAATGGAGGGTGTGTATAGATTTTATGTTGTTGAACATGGCAACATTCAAGGATCATTTTTCATTGCCATTTGTTATCCAAGTCTTAGACACCATAGTAGGGCATAACTATTATAGTTTTTTGGATGGTTATAGTGGATACAACCAAATACGGATAGCACCAGAAGATCAAGCCAAAACAATGTTCACTAGTCCTTGGGGAATGTTTGCATATAAACAAATTCCATTTGGCTTGTCCAATGCTCCTACCACATTTCAACATTTATTTCTAAGCATATTCCAATAGCATATAGGGAACGGAGTGGAATTTTTTATGGATGACTTCTCTACTTATGGAACAAGCTTTGATCAAGCCCTGGACCAATTAGAATAAGTGCTAAAACGATGTGTAAAAACCAACTTAAGGATCAACTAGTAGAAAAGCCATTTGATGGTCCAAGAGGGTGTGGTACTTGGGCATAAGATTTTACATTCAGGAATAGAGGTAGACCCAGGTAAAGTTAGGGTCATCTAAGGAATCACTCGACAACTAGAAACTGTCAAAGACATTCGATCATTCCTTGGGCACACTAGCTACTATCGGAGATTCATTGAGAAATTCTTCAAGATTGCCAAACTATTGGTAGAACTAATGAAGAAGGATGCACCATTTGAATGGACCAGGGAATGTGAATGAGCATTCCAAAATCTAAAACAAAATCTTATGGAAACTCCCATTCTACAAGCCCCAAACTAGTCCAGACCATTCCATATAATGACTGATGCATCCAATTATGCCTTAGGAGCCATACTTACACAATTACATGACCAAAAATGTCCTTACTACATTCACCATGCAAGTAGGAGTATTACTGATGCACAACTACAAAAAAAGAATTAATGGCTATAGTGTTTGCACTAGATAAGTTTAGGCACTATGTGTTATGTTATAACGTTTTCATCCATATGGATCATAGTGCAATTAGGTTCCTTATGAACAAGACAATGGTTAGCCCTTGTATTATATGATGGCTGGTAATCCTACAAGAGTTCGATCTAATGATGATAGATCGAAAGGGCACCCAGAACAAAGTTGTAGATCATTTATCTCGGTTACACTGGGACAACAAGGAGGATGAATATGCCATATCCGATCATTTCCCTGATGAAGCCCTCTTTGCTGGTGTAGTGAATAACCAACCCATGGGAACTAATTGGTATAGTAGCATTCTCACCTATCTCCTTTCCCAACAAACACCACAAGAACTGGACTTTAGGAAGAAACAATAGTTTCTTCACAAAGCCAAGTACTTCATGGAGATCAACGGACAACTTTACAAAGTTTGTCGTGATGGCTTGGTTCAATGGTATGTGCCTGATGTGGACCAACTAAGAGTTCTATAAGATGCTCATGAGAGCCCTTGTGGGGGTCACTATGCAGGGAGACGAATAGCTATTAAGCTCCTTCTTGAAGGATATTATTGGCCAACATTATTTTGGGACATCCATCAATTTGTCTAATCCTGCAAGAATTGTCAACGTGATGGAGGAATGCCTACTAGAATGGAGGGTCTGCAACAATGGATTCAACCTTTGGAACCCTTCGACATTTTGGGAATAGACTTTATGGGACCCATTACACCAATGTCCAATGGAAAATCTTACATCATTTTTTCTATTAACTATCTAATGAAATGGGCTAAAGTAGTTGCTATTATAGACTACACATCATCTACAGTTATATGATTTGTGCAACAACAAGTCGTAAATAGGTTTGGTGTGCCATGTGCACTTACCTCAGATAATGGAACACACTTCATGGATGCAACCTTTCAGAAGTTGATGCAATGCTTAGGGGTTGAACATAAATTAACTACACCTTATCACCCCCAAGCTAATGGCGAAGACGAGGTCACTAATTGAGAGATTACTAAAATATTAACAAGGAAAATTAACAAATATAGGTGAAATTGGAGCACTAAACTAGATGATGCTCTATGGGCATATTGCTCCACTTGGAAACTCCCTACAGGCTACTCTCCCTATAAGTTAGTATATGGAAAACTTCCAAAGCTTCCAATTCAAACTGAGCTCTGTACACTATCCATGGCATGTGACCTCCACCTTGACCTTGATCAAGCACAAAAGCAAAGATTAGAAACTCTAAACATGCTGGACAAAAATTGATTGGTTGCCCTGTCATCAAATGAGTTGCACAAGGCACATAACAAGCAACGTCATGACCTGAAAATTCAGAAGGTTAAGTATAAATCAGGAGATAAGGTCCTCTACTGGAATCCCACACATGTGCCACAATGCACAAATTTTAAACATTATGGGAAGAGCCTTACATTATTCATACTACCTTTCCCTTAGGGGCCATGACCATATACAAACTTGAAAGCCCTAATAAGAGATTATTGTTCAATGTGCAACAAACCAAACCCTTCCATGAACTTAGAATAGCTTGTGCACATAGTACCTCTAAGAGAGGACAACCTTGCTCATTATTTCGGATCTCCTCCTTTCAACTTAGTCATGGGGGAGCTGGCCACCTATGCTAATCAATCAAGGCCCTCAGTTCCTTTTTAAGGTTTTTTTTACACATTTTTTTTAACAAATTTCTTTAACTCTCATTGTTTTTGTTTTGCAACATTGTTCATACTTTTTTCTTTATTTGTGTGATTATTTATTTTTTTAAGGTTTGTGACCTAACAAGTGCTCCTAGAGATGGTATGAACTATATTCCATAGATTGCTAATGTTTGGATTTTTACCTTTGAGTGATGATGTTGATACTAAGGTATGGTTGTTTTGATATAACAGGCAATGAGTCCATGTCATCCATGCATCCATGAATTTCTATGGTCTCTCTTGGCTTTGAACTGTATAGTCCCTTTCCTTCAAGAATAATAAGAACTATCAACGAATTGGTGACTGGGCATTTCTCAAACTAAGGAAGGACTCAAGGATTGAAAAGGGTGTGAATTCCAGAGAACTTGATGCATTTGTGCTAGCCATTCTCTTGGGTGTTTGGATGTTTTCTTCTTGAGTCTTCCGTACCATTCTGACACTTATCCATTATCGGGAAGCTGAGCTAATAAAAATAATAAAGTCTTTGCATGATGTGGTTCTCATGTAAAAAAAAAAAAAAACACAAAGTGGGAATTCAAAGCACACCCCTTAGAAAAAATAATCATTTGGGCTATAATAACTGGTTATGGAACTAGATAACATGTTCCCTCTAACTAAGGCCCCTTCTTGCTTCCTACTTTCTCCTTTTTTGTTTTGTCAGAATGGTGGTGACTTTTTGGTGGAAGCATTCTTGTTACTTCAAGTGGATGGATTGGCCAAATGTATTAATGTGAAGTCACTGGATATGGATTGTTTGAGGCTGGATTTGGAATGAGATCTCCTAAGTCACATTAACTATTAATACATAAGGGGCTATACATCACCTTGTTCTTGAGACTCCATTCCATTCTCTTCTTTCCATCCTTCTTTCTCCATTTTCACCTCATTGCCAATTATATCAATAGTATATATTTTGGTTGATACATTACTTTCTTTTTGGTAAACTCTTGTGGTTAAGACTTTAACTCTTATTTCCAAATGGCATTTCCAGAGCCTATAGACTCTTTGAATGCAGGATTTTCAGGGCATTAAGGGCATGAGCCTGCTTTGGGGAGGACCCACTAGCATTCCTATTTGGTCCATCCGTTAATTTCTTTCCCTTAAACATTTTCTGTAATTAGCTTTTATTTTGTTCATTTCCATCCCTGACATCTATTTTATTGGCATGGCCATTGTTTCTTTTTCCATTCTATCGCTACTGGAGGTTCGCTCTCAGTCATGGGGGTGCTGGTCCAATTTTTTTGATTTTCTCTTAACCCCTACACCTTTGGTAGTCACCAGTATTATACCTCCAAAATCCACATTAGCCATATCACAACTCATCCAATGGACCTTACATTGAGGCAAGGTATCAACTACATTGTGATTCATTTACCCTGGCTAATATAAGACTGTGTTGTGTGTGCAGATGATAATCATACACCAGTGGATTGGATCTAGAGAAAACACTTGGAATGGACTAGTACTGGAGCAGTTATGCAAGGAACAAGTTTGACGACATGCTTATGGATGGACAATGAAAGGTGCAATCTCAGCATCGGTAGAAACAGACTTCTTCTTTTCTTTTTCTCTCTCTTCTCTCTTCTCTCCTAGCTTCGAAATAAGGCTGGATGTCAAATGTGTATAGTGTTCACTCCTGTTGTCATGAACACTAATTTTGTCATGTATTATAATGATGATCCATTCACATGTCACACTATTCACCATTAGTATCATTCAAGTTAATAATCCCATACCTTCCCAATATTTTGTAAGGAACTTGAGGACAAGTTTTCAATCAGTTGTGGGGGTATGATGAGCCGCGATATTGAGTCCGCCCTTGGATATCGCGTACGCAATATCGTAGCTTGTCGAAAGATTTATAAATAAGAGGTGGCTTTCCCTATTTTAGGCATCTAGATCTAGAACTTTGCCAAAATATAGTAGTTTTACCATTCCAGAGTTAGAATAATTTCCATGTGCCCATAGTAGGAGTCTCAAAGTGAATGGATCTTTATTCGAACAAATTGTACCTGAGCACACATTTGTGTACGACAATAAAAACAAACTTTCTAATAAACCTTGTAGCATATGGACTAAGCTAAATAGGATTTAATTATTGTTAAATGTTTAAATGCTTTCCTAGATAGTTAATCTCTCTCAACCCTTGACTCTTCTAGTTAAGTGCACTCAATACGACTTCTTTGAGCACATGTGCAATGCTTGGTAACCCAGCAATGGATAGTGTTTGGTAATCCTAGCAGCGTTGCACTAGTTCAGGGTGTGTGTGGCAAGTGGGAACAGATACTAGTGTTAGGACACTTAGAACTTAGTTAGTGAATAGTTAATGAAAGTTAGTTACTTAGTTCTCCTCACCCATCTCTTTTAGCATAAGGCATTAAACAGATAAAAGATATAAAAACTATATACCTCAAACTTACTTAACCATACAACCGTGACAATACAAGTAAGTTTGGGAAGACAGTGATTGATTAACCTTAAGTGTTCAATTTGGGCATGTAAGCACTTAGTCCTTGGAGTTCGACTAGATTGTGCGTGAGATGCTCTTATTAGTATGGTTGAGTATAGTGGTACTTCATCACTCATCAACCTTGAAAACATTCCAGATCGTCAATGCTATAAGAAACGCTTATGAGGTCAAACCTTAGCCATGCACAAGAAGGTTATCATCTCATGAAGCATATTACTAGACCATACCAACCAATAGAGGCTTAGGTAAGAAATGATGCTACCATGAAGACAAGACATGAGCTTGACATGGGAAAGAAGCTACCTCAAATGGTTTTCCTAGAAGAAAGAGATGGTGCTATGTTCCACATGGAGAAATTCTATCAAACCTAGGGATCATAATCTTGAACACTAATCATCCATATCAAAGATCCCATCAAGGTACAATTGCATTTAGCTCTTGTAGAAACACCTAGAGGAGCTAAGGAAGATTTCACACTTAGGAGTAACTCGAGGTCTAAAACCTCCACTAAATCAAAATGGAACAAATAAAAGAGTCATATAAGAAGAACTAGCTGACATCATTCTTCAACTTTTTTCTCTTCTTTCTCACACTCTTGTAGATGAGGGATCATGAGGAAAATAATGATGGGAATATGAGAGGTATATCTATTTCAGAAGATATGCTAATGAAGAAGAAGATAATCATGAGAGAAGAAGAAAAAGGGTCAAATATAAAGAGAAAATCATAAGCATTAGAGGGATCACCACTAAAATAGAGTTCACAAACTCAAAGATTATTAAGAACCTGTACTTGCCACTTGAAATATGATCAACATTAGAGAAGTAGTGAACTTTCCTACCAAGCATGTAAGGGATAGTGACATCAAGAAACTAGATATGAACCATATTCAAGCCTTTCATGATACTTGTGCCTTGCATAATATTGAAAATGATTGGTAGAAACTAAAGCTATTTTCTAGAATACTCATAAAGGAAGTACAAAGATGGCATATATCCTTGAAATTGGAATCAATTCAAAGGTGAAGTACCATGCTAGATCTCTTTAATGATAAATATCAAACTTATTCCAAAGTTTCTAATTTGAGAAAATAGATTCAAGAATGAAAACAAGGGATACATGACTCCCTTGATGCTACATGGAATAGATACTATTCCTTATTACATAGGGCCCAAGCCATAGATTTTCTAAAAGGAAACAACTACAACAGATTGTTGATGGACTACAAAACACAACAAGAGAAGCCCTTGGGGTATATGCTTAAGGGAGGTTATTCGAGATGATAACTTATCATATTCAAAGACTCATTGAAAAACTAAAAAAGGAAGAAGGAGAGTTAAGGAAAAGAGAGTTAATCAAATAATAATATAGAGATCAAAGAAAGGAATGTAAGAATATGTGAATAAGAAGAAGCAGTAACTTTGAAAGATATAATCCAAAGAAAGACTCTATCAATTTAAAAATTAATTAATGATATTGCAACCAAGATAGAGAAAATGTGGGATTTCATGAATGATAAATTTGCTATAGCATTGAAGATAGTTAAGGAAAGAATTAAACAAGTCCTAAACCAAGGCAAAGAAAAGAAGAAGAAAAGAGACAATGGGAAAGAGAACTATAGAAACAAAGAAAAAGTTATTGTAGTGAAGGAAATAATGAACTCTAGTTTAGAGGATCATGAGGAATGTAAAGTATGCTAATATGAACTTCCTAAGAGATGTTGCCCTATTATGGACCAGTTACAAGAGTTTGGAGTGTATGTACTTAACTCGAAATTCATTAAGAAACAAATGCTTAAAATATTATCTTACACATAAGGTAACTTCTAATAGCCCTACTAGAAAATGTACTAGCCAACTGGGACATATCCTTAATTTTATGAATAGTACCAACAATAGTGGCAATAATTGCAAGTGTGGGGAATGACACCACCAAGACAACAGTACACATATAGGTAATCAGATCCCTATCGATACTATGTACAATGTTCATTCTCTATAGGGAATACTTCAATCCATGCTTCCTCTCACTACTATCCACCAGAATATCATAGACTGACTACCTCATGGATGGATCCCAATTCTTACATTTCCTAACTAGTAGTTAGCTCCTCACTCCAAACTCCTAATACCTTACCACTAGTACTACCATCAACCATGTAATGAGAGTTGCCAAGGAAACCACAACAAAAGAGCACTACCATAATAGTAACTACACAAGAGGATGTAATAGCAAGTGAACCAAGAGCTAAGAAACATCCATTTTTTAGGAAAAGTCTAGAATAGGTTTGAAGGATAATGACTTCACCTAACTCTACCTCATCCACACATACTCCTCCAAGGAACACTATGCTTCCAGTACCTATCGATAAGAAAATCATAACTGTCATGCTCACATAGATAATAACATAATGGATTAAGGTAGTAGTAGTTCCAAAAAAGAGAATAAATCCTAGAAGTCCCTTAGTTTACCTTCACATAGTAGGACATGAACCATGTAATGCTCTCTTAGATTCTAGATCAAAAGTAAGTCTCATTTCACAGGATATATACAAGGATTGGAACCTACCTTAGCTAAAGAAGAGCAACATCTGATTAGCACTTGTAGACTAGTCCATTCCTATTCCATTTAGACAAGTGGAAGATATTATCACTACCATAAGTAGCTAGTCTTATCTTGCTAACTTATTGGTCATCCATTTGGAAAAGGACAAAGGAGAATTCTCCATAATTATGGGTAGAGCATGGTTTAGCACTATAGATGTTAAGATTGGGAGTAGAGATTTATCCTTAGAAATATCCAAGAAGGAGAAAGCAAAAATCATTCAGAAATGTAGAGTTCCATGTATTGCATGCAATGATAATAGGTGAAATTGTGTGCAAAAGATCTAGACCACAAAACATGAAGATATCATAGCATGCAATAAATGCATAGAAGATATGTGTGTACAAAAGTTCCTGTATGCATCAGCCACTCAAAAAGAAGGCACCTATTGGTTAATTACTAAAGAAAAAAGAAAATTCAAAATATGCATGGAACCATCAAACAAAATCACAAGTGCCTATGTTGAGGAAATTAATTATTTAGAATAGTTGAATTGATAACCTTCTTATATGGACTCACATTAGGAGGAAAATATGGAATGGGGACAATTAGAGACACTAAAGACATATAAACTATTACCCTTAAAATTTAAATCCCTATCGGATACACTTAACTATGCTTTTCTAAATAACAAAAAACTAGTAATTATAACTACCAAATTTGATAAAGAACAAAAAATAAAATTACTAGAAGTGGTGAATGAATGGCCAACTACATTTGCATGGTATTATGATGAAAGCACTAGTATTGATCCACGTATCAATCAACATTAAATTTATACAAATATAGCTATTAAACCATGCTACCAACCATAAAGAAGGTTGAACCAAAAACTTAAGGAAGTTGTCAAATAAGAGTTGGAAAAATTATTGAAACTAGGGTCAATCTATCCTATAGTAGATAGTGAATGGGCTAGCCCATTAGTCATTTTTTGAAAGAAATGTGGCAAGTGGAGGATCTACATTGATTTTAGATTATTAAAAAAGGTGACATTCAAGGACCATTTTCCTTTACAATTTGTTGAATAGGTTCTAGATACTATCGTAGGACACAATATTATAGTTTCCTAGATAGATACAGTGGGTACAATGAAATTCACTTTGCACTAGAAGATCAAGAGAAGACCATATTGACTAGTCCATGAGGGATATTTGTATACAAGAAGATGTCCTTTGGCTTGTGTAATGCCCCTGCTGCCTTCCAGAGACTTGTTCTAAGCATTTTCTAGAAACAAACTGGCAATGAACTTGAAGTCTTTATAGATGGTTTCTTCACATATGGGCTAGATTTTAAATAAGTCTTGAACCATTTAGAGAAAGTATTGAAAATATGTATAGAAACTAATCTAAAGCTCAATTGGTAGAAAATCCACCTAATGATTCAAGATGATATAGTTCTGGGACATAATGTATCTCATAAAGGAATAAAAGTAGATAAAGAAAAGATTAGAGTTATTCAAAATATTACATAAAGGCCACAAACTATTAAGGATGGTGGGATCAGCTAGGCAAGCTCTTAATTCCATAACTTCAGTAGCCAAGCATCAATTTTTAGTTGTGGCTATTTCAAGTTGAGCATTGGAGATGATGTACTTGCCCCTAACCTCAAGTAGTTTTGACTAGATTACGATGATGGTATCTGGGAGATCAAAGATCTCTAGAATTGATTGCCTAGTTCCCACTGGTTGGTCCATCAACTCTTCATGTTGAACTGCACTAAATCTCCCACTTGCTACTCCTATAGACATTTGCATGTCCCTGAGTATGACAACATCTAGCATATAGGTCACAGGAGCATTGAGTACTTCTGTCATTATATTTTCCATTACTTCTACAGTTGTTTCCTATCCTTGGTGTTGCATCACCAATACAGTTTCCCCCTCACCCTTCTCTAGGCACACTAAAAAGTAGTGGCATTCCTAGAGATATCTCAATATTATTGTTGTCATTAAAGGAACACCATTACTTCTTGGATGTAAGGATTTGATCTCGTGGGCATCTACATTGTTGAGATAGAAAATAGTGGATTGGCCCCATCCATCCTATTGATGGTTCTTATCACTTCATTGAGATGGCTCAATGTTGGTTAATAGATGGAGGGTTCACCACCACTCGATCTTGCCTACTACTACTATAGGAGTTGCTCATAGATTTCACTCAAACACTCAATGGCAATGTGGGCCTTTGACATTATTTCATGAGCGGATGGTGGTGGTGGTTGCTCCTCTTCTTGTACTTTTGGTAGCACCTTGTATTTCATCATTTCTACCTAAGAGACAGCAAGAGCATGCTGAAGATTATCATTTGAATAGTAAGTTATTCCTTCCCTTTTGCACAATTTGTTAATGAATCAAGAGAATGAGAGTGCCTTTCTTCCATCCTTGTTTTCCTTGAAGTGCTTTTTGATCTCTAAATAGATTAGTTGTGGGATATTTACCAGGAATTTTCCCATCAAAGTAGCACATGCATGGTAGAGAAGATCATCACTTTGCTTGGCTTCACTATTGGATTGTGATGATAGGTCACGATTTTGAAATACACTCTCTCTGCCTTAGTGAGCTCACCATACTCCTTGCGATTAATCCTATATCATCACTAAACCCACTCCTTCTTCACCTCTGGCTCTACTTGTGTTGAGATCTCTACCAAAGATGCCCTAGTTTTTGGTAACTCGAGGGCCTAAGAGATGGCATCCATTGAGTAGGACACACTAATCTACTTGATCTTCATGGTGGAATCATCTTTCCTATTATTTCATAAGAAGCATGTTTCCCCATGTACCATTCTCCATAGGAAGTAAAAATGTGCTAGATGGGAGAATTCTATAGTTGAGTTTTAACTTCTTCTAGAGAAAATTCCAAGAAAGGACCAAAGTTTAGCTCTTAGAGAACTAAACTCTAGATCTCCTTGGGACAAATTTGCCTAAGGGAGGTATTTGTCAAAGTGACCTCAAGCTTTTACCTTGGTCCTAGTGCCTCACCCTAGTGGGATTGCTCTATTTTAGCTTCAAGAATCTAACAAATAGATTTTACTTTAGGCTCCTCTCAAAGAGGTCCTTTACATGTATTTTGACTACGTGCCCATGAGACTACTCTAGTTTTTAGCCCCTTCTAGTTCTTGGCCACTTGTCCCTTGGTTGGGATAGTCCTACCTCTGTTCCATGTTTAGGTCTTGGTTCCATCTATAATCACAACATGATCAGACATTAGCATTTGATGTGTAACATAGAGCACTTGGATACCTTATCTCTTTTGATCTATTACACTTCAACTATGTCATGATTATGGTAGATTGATTATGTTAACATTATTTTACGTAGATGGCTACCAGAGTTCATTGGAAAGGTTTAACTCTCACGAATTAGTGATTTTAATATTATTTTATTATTTAAGCCTTGTGGAAATTAGAAAATTATCAAAAAAAGAATTTCATTAGAAACCTAAGGTTTGTGGCCCCCATGACATAAAGATCACCTCCAATAGTTATAGGAATGAAGAATGGGGTTAATCAGAGAAGTGTTGTGAACGTTATGGGCTTTGGAAGGTTCTACGCTCTAAAAATAGCAAAAAATCCTTCCTCATTTAAAACAAAATGGCAAAGAATTCACTAAGTGTTCACAGTATATGTCGACTTATAGTGTTGCATTGATGGGATCATGTTGAGCTATGTTGATGGGGTTACATTGAGTTGTGTTGATGTGGTTCCATCGATGCAACCATAGGTCAAAATTTTTCACCATTAAACATGTAGAAAAAAGAAAAAGTTTTCACATAAAATTGAAGTCCATAGGAAGCTAGAAAAGACAACAACATGATGGAATGCTTGAAGAGGGTAAGAATATGCACAAAACGGATATTTAATTAGGAGAAACTTAGCTAAGGAGTGAAAAATTGGTTGGGATCGATGTGGAATGTAGAATATTTGAAAGAAAAAATGCCCAAGAGATGATGAACTTAACCAATCCAACTAAGGAGTATGCAAGTGGGTTCTCCCCATAACAGGCTCATGCCCTTGATGCCCTTGCATGCCCTCAAACCAAGAAGTCCATGGACCCCATGGATGATTAATGGTTGAGGTTAGTTGAGGACCAAATCACTAAAGAAACCATTAGAGAACTTTGAAAGTATCAAACAAAGACATTGAAACAAACATGAAAAAGGTAGTTAGGTGAGTGATCGAGAGCATAGGTGGATGAGAGAGTGTGGAATGGAGTCCCATATCATGATCCCATGAAATCCCATACGGACTATGTGGTTAATATGATCTAATAAAATGAATCCTTAGCTTGAATTAATACCAACCACTTTCAATGACTTTTCTTTAACACTCTTAAACTAGTCTATCCTCCAAGGTGCAAGAATATCCTCACAGATTAATCATCATTCCAAAGAAAGAAGAAAAGAGAACCAAGAAGTGAGAGGGGCCTTAGTTAGAGGGATGCCTTCAGGCATGGATAACCTATTTTTCTAGCTCCATAACTAGTGCTTGTAGCCCGTTATTGAGTTTAAGGGATGTGCTTTGAATTTCCATTATTATTATCTTTTTCTCTTTTTTTTTCATTTTCTATTTTTATTTTTAATGCAAACCACACCATGCAAAGACTTAGCTTCTTGTTATTGATCAACATAGGAATTGCAAAGGACCTATGAAGATATAGATGCACCCTAGAAGATAGGCAAGTATAAAAAAGTATTAAATCCCCTTGAATTCACATCATTGTCTATCCATTTAATCCATCCCAAGTTTCAAAATAATTAAGGTCACAAGTTCATTATAAGTTTCATTTAAGAAGGGACCTCATATTTTCAAAACAAAGGAACACCATAGAGTTATGTGGATTAATGGATGACATGGACTCACTACCTATTATCATGAAAAGGAATCATGTCTTTAGTTATTAACATCAAAATTCAAAGATAGAATCTAGACATTCATAATCAAATAACATTATAAAGTATAAACCACCATTAATTAACAACTATAGCTACATGAAGTCCTAGTGGCAATAAAGAAAAAGGAGAAAAATTTAAGAAAAACAAAAAAAACATAAAGTAAATATAGAAAAAATTGAAAAGTATTTAAGGAAATGAGAAACCTATGAAGAATAGTGTCAAACAAAAAATGAAAAAGTACTTATTAGTTGTTGGTTTTAATATGGGAGATCTTACCCATGACTAAACTCATAACTAGGACAAGAACTAATGATGAGCAGTGAAGGGTACCCCTAACCATATGAATCATAGAGTGCTCATGTGTGATCTAGTCAAATTCCACGAACTCTCTAGTTTCTGGTGCAGTAGTCTTCTAGGAAGTAAATTTTATCCTAATGGTCATTCATTGTCTTCCTAATTACACTTATGAAGTACAAATGTATGGTTAAGTGTAATTTAGGCATATGATTTTTATCATTTTATGTTTTATGTTCTTTGGAGCTTGAAGAGAGAGAGAAAAAGTAATTTAACGACTAATTTGATTTAACTAACTAACTAATCTCTAACTAGTCATAACATAAGCATCTAGTCCCACTTTTTGTACATGTCCTAAACCCACATATCCACTGCTGGGTTACCAAGTGCTATGCTACTGGATGTATCAAGCAATAACACTACTAGGATTACCAAGTGAATATGTGTTGCACTCAAAGCAGTTGTACTTGTGTATTTAATCTATCAAGCTTCTCTTTCTTAATTAGCTTAATTACTAAAAAACATTAAATAAATAACTAAAAACATTAAATGTAGGAAAAAAACATCTAAACTATCTAGAATGTTACAAGGTTTATCAAGAAGCTCATCTTTATTGTCATACATACTATCATGCTTAGGTACAACAATGCTCGAATAAAGATCTATACACTCAATGACTCCTATTGCAGGCACTCAAGAAAATATTCTAATTTTCGAATGAAAAAACTATAAGAGCTCTTATACTACTATGAATTTTTTACCATAGATGTAGCTGGTGAGTGTGTATTTATAGGCAAGAATAGATCCTACATCAAAGGGGCCTAGTCAATAGGGCCTCATTGATGTAGCCAACTACAACTTATGATACCACCATGACTAAATGAAAACTCATCCTTGAATTATTTTATAAAATTAAAGAGGTATGGGATTATTGACTAACTCTTAACAAAACAAACTAACTATACAAAACTAAGTGCCTAAGTATATATATCAACACATTACAAAAATTTGTGGTGTTCATAACACAAAATTAAACACAATGACATGACTTTGCAAAATTTAGATAGCACTTCCATTGATGACATGAAGGTAGTGGAGAAGATCAAATAGTCCTAGGCAGTGAAGGTTCTTTAGGCTTTGAAGGACCTTCACTAGCTTCAAGCATGTGTAATGGCTAAGGTAATTGTGGCTATTCTACTATTGCTACAACTTCTAGCAGGAAGTGAAAAGAATCTAGCAAGGCTTTCATTTTATCCTCCTTACTCCTAGGATCATGCATGATCCACATAGCTTCATTAATGTGGGATAAAATGGGCACATCCCAAGGACAAGGAATTGCTGGGAATAGCTCCTTAACATTGATGAACTAGGTAGTGAATTATTTGCCCTTGATGATGTCAAATGCTCTAATTGCATCTTTTACCTCCTAGTAATCATTCATTCTCTTAGTCAAGTTCTTCTCATTTGATCAATGATTAGTGAATCATGACCTTAGAACTTTGAGTTTAGCATTTGTCATCTCAAGCTTTTGCTTGGTGTCCTTATGGTGCTTGAACTCAACCTTGTATAGCAAGTATAAGCTAGCCACCTACTTTTTAAGTTTTGACCATGACCATCTAACGATTAGCATCATTAGGTTTTCATAGAAAAGATTGGCCAATTCCATATACTCTATCATTTCTTCAATTTTCAACTCATTCAAATGGATCTCTGCTCTATTATAGACATCTATTCCATCAATGATGGGCTGCCATACCTCTCTTCCTCACTAAAGTTGTTGGATGACCTCATTTACTTTTTCCTTAGCCATTTGAATATGCTTCTCATTTACTTCCTTCTATAGGCCAACCTGATCTCTATAGTAATTCTTGAGTCTTTCAAATTTGAGAGCCTCATTTTTCCAGGTAGTAATCTCAATGGTAGATTTTTGGCGTAAGGCTCAAACTTTCTCCATAGACAGATTCTAATTCTCTGTAGCCAATTTCCTTAATTCTGTCTTTACCCTAGTGAGTTGCTCTTATTGTTAATGAATGAATTCTTGTATCTATTATTTTTGTGCATGAACATTGCACATGCAATGATTTTTTGTAGTTAGTAATTTATTTTCTTGGCACATTTGAAGCAAGTCTTTTTGAACTAAGTAAATTTTTGCTTTTGCTATGGACTAGTTGAAGATGGTCATCACCATTTCCTCCTCAGCTTGTTTTAATCATTATTGAAGCTACTAAAAAGCTTCATCTCTGGTTATTGATAGGTTGAGGAGTGTAGGATCAAGAAAATGGGCATGTAATTTGGCAACTTCCATGGCCAAGTGTTGCCTTTGTGCTTGATCCATTTCAAGTTGTTCTTCCAAAATGATGCATTTTTCCTTTACTTCCAACAACTTTGATTGGGTTACAATAATGTTGTTTAGAAAATTAAAGATATTTGGAATTGATTGCTTAGTTTCCACCAATTAGTCCAACAACTCTTTGTGCTAGGCTGCATTCAATTTTTCACTAACCATGCTTACAAACATCTACATGTCTTGAAGTGTAGATATGTCTAGTACAAATATCATAGGTGTGTTAAATGCTTCTATGATTTGATCAACAACTACTTTAGTAGTAGTCTCTTACCCTTGATGCTGCATCACCAATACAGTTGCTTACTCACCCTTCTCTAAGCACATCAAAATGGAGGTGACATTCTTATAGATTTCTAGGAATAAATGGTGTTGAGATAAAGACACCATCACCTCATGGGCACTAGGATTTGATCTCATGAGAAACTACATTTTTTTGGAAAAGGAATATTAGTCCACCTCTTTCCATCTTACTAATTGTCTGAGCCACCTCATTAAGGTGACTCATCATAGGTTGATATATAGATGGGTCTTTTCCACTCATTCCTACACATTGCTCCTACTCACACAAGAGTTGTTCTCAAATTTCATGTAATCACTTAATGGCTATATAGGCCTCCAGTGTTGTTTTTAAAGTAGTTGGTGGAGGTGGTGGTTGCTACTTCTCTTCTTTAGACATAGTAGGTGTCTTGTCCTTCATCATTTCAAATCATGAAGCTATAGGAGAATGCTTGATCATGTCATTTGCATAGTGGATAATCCTTGCCATTTTGTAAAGCTTTTCGATGAGGCATGGAAAAGGTAGGGTTTTATTTCCACATTTATTCTCTTTAAAGCACTTATTGATCTCTAAATAGATCAATTGTGAAGGTTTACCAAAAATATCCTGCTTAGCGCGATGCATGCTCAGGTAAAAAAGGTAGTCACCTTGTTGGGCCTCACCATCTAATTGAGGTGATAGGCTACTATCTTGAAGTATACATGTTCTGCCAGTATGAGCACACTGAATTTCTTATAGTCAACCTCATAACACCATTGGGTCCACTCCTTTTTGGCCTTAGGATTAGCTTTTGTAGACATCTTTGCCAATTGTGTTCCAAGATTAGGCAACTCAAGAACTTGTGTGATAATTTTAGCTGAGTAGGACACCTAGATGTTCTTGACCTTCACTATGGAGCCTACCCTTCTATTGTTCTAGAAGATGTATGTATCTCCCATATACCACTCCTCACTAGAAGTGATGATTGGCCACATGGGAGAGATTTACAATCATGTTTTCATGTTTGCTAGAGCATGCTTTAAAAATGGCCCAAAGTTCAATTCTTGGAGAACTAAGAGTTGGATTTCATGGAGCCTGATGGTGTTGAGATAGGCTTATGTTAGTGTGACTTCAAGCCTTGATATGGATCTTGGTGCTTCCCCATGCTGTGATTGTTTTGTTGCAACTTCTTCTTCGAGAATCTATCGAATAGATTCCACTTCGAGCTTCTCTTGAAAGGTCCCATTACATGGGTTTCTTCTTGCTAATCCTGGGCCTATTCTTGTTGGCCCCTTTTAGTTCTAGGCTATTTCTTCCTTGGTTGCGATGGTCATCCTTCTTGTGGTCATTTCCGTCTTTGCACCATCTATAATAACAACATGACTACGGTTTAGCAATTGTTGTGTAACATGAAACAATTGGGATAACTTATCTCCTTGAAATAGTTACACTTGGCTAAGTTGTGATTATGGTTGATTTAAGAAATTTTAATCATAATTTTATGTGTTTTAATGTTAATAAGTAATTTTGGAGGATTTTGGAAGGGTTAACTCTAAAAAATTGATGGTTTCATATCATGGTATTCATTAACCCTTTAGAGAAGTTAGAAAAATTGTCAAAAAATTTCATTAGAAACCTTAAGGTTTTTGGCCCTCATGATGAAGATCTTACCTCTAGTAGCTACAGGATAAAAGAATAGAGTGATTTGGAAAAACTGGTTGGAAAGTTATGGACTCTAAAAAATGGCAAAAACTCCCTTCTTGTTATGAAGAAAATGACAAAAAATTGCAAAGTATGTGGTAGTATATATCGAGTTTTTAGCTTGTTTTGACTAGGCCTAGTTGTCAGGGTTGGCTGTGTCAACTAGGCCTAGTCAACGTGGTTGTAGATCACCATTGACTTTTGTTGACTTGCATTGACTTTGGTAAAATATTGAAAATATAAGGAGTTTTTGAGTGAAATTGGAATCAAATGGATGCCCAAAAAGTTACAAACATGATAAAAATAGTAGAAGAGGATGTTGAAGCTCAGAAAATTAAAAAATTTGAGAAAATGGTTTAGAGAATGAATTTAATGAGAGTTCAAGGAGCACAGAGCAGGATACATAATGAAATATATCAAAGATAGGATTGTAGCGATGTCTAAGATAAGGGACTTAACTATCCAAACTAAGAGATATGTAAGGGTCCTCACCATAGCAGGCACATGTGCTTTTTTCCCTTGCATAATCTCAGCTAAGAAGTCCATGGGCCCCACAGTCAATTTAATGGTCATGAAAAGTTAAGGAACAACCCAGAAGAATCTATCTAAGAATTCCAAAATATCAAACTAAGACATCGAGCATAACACAAAAATTGGCAGTGAGTTGAGTTATGGTATCATAGATGGATGATTAAGAAGGTGGAATGGAATCTTGAATTGAGGTCATAAGAAGTCCCTTGTGGAATTTGTGTTTAAAATGACCTAAGAAAATCCATCCTTAGTCCAGACCAAAACTAGCCTCTTTCGGTGACTTTGCATTGCCACTCCAAGACTGATCAACCTCCTCGAGACACAAGAGTGCTCCCACAAAAGAATCATCATTCCATAAAGAGAAGAAAAGAGAATTAGGAAGTGAGAGAGGGCCTTATTTAGAGGAGACATTTAGGCATAGGTAACATGTCTTTATAATCCCATAACCAGTGCTTGTAGCCCATTTATTTGTCTAAGGAGTGTGCTTTGAATTCCCATTATGTTTTTTTCTTTTTGAATAGGAATCACACCATGCAAATACTTTATTTAACTTCATGTAGTGGTTGACATGGAATGGTAAGTAGTCTATGAAAAACATCCAAGCACTCAAGCAAGTATAAGAGTACAAAGAGTATTGAGTCCCCTTAAAGTCACACCCTATACAAACCTTTGAAAAGTCACCAAGTTATAAAAGTTTCTTTAATGAAAGGAACCTCAAAATTCAAAAATAAGGAAAACCATAGAGTTTGTGGATTGGTGGATGATGTGGACTCACTACCTATTCCATGAAAAATAAACCATGTTATAGTTATCAAATGTCATAATTCAAAAATAGAAACCATATACTGACAAATCATGACATTAAGCACAAATCATCATTAGTAAATAACAATAGTGACATTGTGTCATGCAGTAATAAAGCACTTTTATTAGCAAAATAGTGAGAAGTCATACATAAAAATAAAATAAAGTATATAAAAAATATAAAATATTGAAGAAAGATAAAACACACTAATGATGTTGTAAAATAAAAATCAAGAAAATGGATAAAAATCAACAAAGTCTAATACAAAAATGTATAAAACAAAAAGGTGAAAAAAGGGTGAAAATTGAGGATCCATGTGTGTGATTAGTATGGGTGATCATCTCCCCCATGACTAGGTTGGAAGGATGAGATCCGAAAAATTGAACATGGATGTCCATTTGCTAAGGTATTTGCTGCATTGGCTTGCTTGGGCTCATGGAAAAGCTTTACTTGTTGGATGTTGATGAACTTCTTTTTATTTGGGCTCTCAGGTTTGTAGATTAACATGGTCCTAGAAGGAAAGATTTGATCAATTATATAAGATTCCTCCCACAATTTTTAAAACTTTGTGGGGCATGTGTGTGGGATTCCAATAGAGAACCTTATCTCCTAGTTGAGGTTTTACTTTCTATATTTTAAGGTCATGATGTTGCTTGTTGAATGCCTTGTGCAATTTATTCAAAGGTAAGGCCACTAATTGATTTTCATCTAGTACATTCAGGTTGATTAATCTTTCTCTTTATGTTAGACATAGGTCAAGGTATAGCTCATAGGCTATTGAGAGTGTACAAAGCTTGGATTGAATCAAGAGTATTGGAAGTTTTTCATAAACTAGTTTGTAGGGAGAGTATACAATAGGAAGTTTTCATGTTGAGAAGTATGCCAAAAGGGCATCAATGAGTTTTGTGCTTTAGTATTTTCTATATTTTCTTATGGTTCTTGTTAGAATCTTTGTAATCTCCTTGTTAGTTACCTCTTCTTGACTGTTGGATTGGGGGTGATAGGATGTTATTCAGTTATGTTTAACCCCTAAGAGTTGCATATGTTTTTGAAAGGTGGCACCTATAAAGTGATTTCCATTGTCAAAACTCAATGCATGTGGCATCCCAAACCTATTTACAAATTTTTTTTGTACAAATCTAGTAGTAGTGGATGATGTACAATTGGTGATGATTGTTGCTTCTACTGATTTGATGGAGTACTCAACTACTATGATGATATATACCTTTTTATTGGACATGGGTGTGATGGGACCCATAAAGTCTATGTTCCATATGTCAAAGGGCTAAATTAGTTGAATCCACTATTGAGGATCCTCCATTTGAGTAGTCATCCCACCATCTCTTTGGTAGCATTCATAAGATTGGACAAACTGGTGGACATCCATAAAGATTGTAGGCCAATAGTATCGTTTCATTAGGGATTTTATGGCCATGCATCTCCCTTCATAGTGGCCTCTACAAGGGCCTTTGTGAGTATCTTAGAGAACACGTAGTTGTTCTACATCAGGGACACACCAACGAGCCAAGCCACTAGCACACACCTTGTAGAGGTATCCATTGATTTCCATGAAGTACTTTTCCAAATGATAAAACTATGATTTCCTTCTAAAGTCTAGACCTTGTGGCATCTCCTGAGTGAGAAGTTAGGTGAGAATGTCATTTTACAATTTTCTTTCTATGGGCACTTAATCATTGATTGCTCCTGTAAAAAGGAGTTTGTATGAAAATTGATCAGAGAGTGGGCTCTCCTCCTCTTTGTTATCCCATCTTAACTGAGAGAGGTGGTTAGTGATCACATTCTTAGTTGCTTTCTAATCAATCATTGCGAGATTGAATTTCTACAAGATCATGAGCCATCATATGATATAGGGATTCACCGTTGGCTTATTCATTAGGATTTATATGGCACTATGATATGTGTGCATAAATACTTTGTATTCAAGCACATAGTGCTTGAACTTTTTGAGAGCATATACCACTACCATCAGTCCTTTCTCAATTGTGGTGTAATTTAACTATGCATCCACAATGCTTTAGCTTGTGTAGTGGATGTAATATGAATGTTTCTTATCGTCTAACTACATAAGCATGACATCCAAAGCATAACTAGATGCATCTATCATTATGTGTAATGGTCTTAACTAGTCTAGTGCCCATAGAAATGGAGTCTCTACAAGTTTTTCCTTCAACTATTGGAATGCATGGTCACACTCCTTGGTCCAAATGAATGGAGCATATTTCTTTGTAAGCTTGAAAAATATCTTTGCGATCTTAGAGAATCTATCTATGAATCGTTGGTAGTAGGTTGTATGTCCAAGAAATGATTAGACATCTTTAACTATCTCTGGCTAGCATGTGATTTCTTGGATGACCCTTATTTTTTGTAGGTCTACCTCAATCCCTACCTAAGTAATTCTATGCTCCAATACTATGCTTTATTGGACCATTAATTTGCGATCTTAGAGAATCTATCTATGAATCTTTTCAACACTTCTCTTCAGTACTTAGTTAAGGTGATCCAAGGCTTGCTCAAATATAACCTCATAGGTAGAGAAGTCAACCATGAAGACTTCTACCTTGCTACCAATTTGCTATTGGAAAATACTAAGGATTAGTTGTTGAAATGTCGTAGGGGAATTACATAGATCAAATGACATCTTACAATATGAAAAAGTCCCTTAGGAACTCTGGAATGTTATCTTGACTTGATCTTCTAGCACAATTTGGATTTGGTTATAGCTACTAGAACCATCCAAGAAGCTATAATAGCAATGCCAAGAGATAGTGTCCAACACTTGGTCCACAAATGGCAATGGGACGTAATCTTTAAATGTTGCCATATTCAATAGCCTAATGTCAATGCAAAGCCACCACTTACCACCTTTCATTGGCATAATTACAAGTGGGCTAACCCACTTACTATTCGTGATGGGATAGATGAACCACACCTTGAGGAGTTGTTCTATTTCCTTCTTGATGATCTACTTCAATATGGGGTTTAGTTGCCTCTGTAGTTGCCTTCTTGGCTTTATGATTGGGTTGGTGTAAATGCAATGCTAGCATATCCTTGAATCAATTCTAGTTAGCTTAGGATATGACTAAGTAAAGGTAGTTAGCCATTTATTGACTATCTAAAATAACTTATCTTTTTGTCTAGGAGCAAGATTTGCATTCCATTATTTAAAAATGTATATTTCATCTTGGTTGGTAGAATTTTTAACTCTAGGGACTTCTACTTGAAATTATCAGGGATTTCCAACTCTCCCTAATAGGTATCATCATCTTCATCATTGGAGAGTTGGTTATGAACTTGCTCAAGTTCATCCATGCATTTGACATAAGCACATGTCAAGCTCTTAGTAGGTTCCATGCATAGTGTGCTTCCATTTGAGTTAGCTATCAGCCACTAGGTGCCCTTCTATTTTGTGGATGCTATGTATAGGAACCTTTGGATATTTGTGTCTTGAGCACACTGATTACATGCTTTAATGTATGTACTTTTGATGGACTAGATATTTTGCACACAGTTGCACCCATTGTTATTTTATGTGATGCATGGAATATGCTTCTTCTCCAACCTTCCAAATTCATTTCCTTGAATATTTCCAAGAAGAGGTTCCTAATATCCATTCATGCATCAACTATGCCTAACCATGCTCTTTCCATAATGATGGGGAAGTTACCTTTGAAATTTTCCATCTTGATCACCAAAAAATTGGTAGGATAGGACCATCCACAAACTATGATCACAATGTCCTTCACTAATCCTACGAGAATAGTGATTGACTGAGTTGTCAATTCTAAATGGATGTTGCTCTTTTTGAGAGGTGGTAGGCTCTAGGCTTTGCACATGTCATGGGAGATGAGATTGAAAAAAGAACTAGAATTAAGAAGAGCCTTGAATGGCTCATTAGTAGAGATTTGTAAGTAAATGAGAGGAATTCATGGGTTAGATCTTTTCGTGGGAAGATTTCCAGCCTTGATCTAATCAAAAACAGCATGAGTTAACATCATAGTGCAAATCCAAGGTGGCATTTGATTTGAAGAGCACTTGAATATGTTTGATGTAGAGGATGAGGATGTTAAAGATATAGGGAGACCAACAACATTAGGTTATAAGGGTTTTGGAGGACTGTTGGGTCAGAAAAAGGATTGTTTCTTAGATCGATTGTCTGAAACACATGGTTGGAAGGTTGGTTGTGAATGTACAACCCTTGTAGCATTTTGTTATTGTGGCTATGGAGGAATTTTGTCCTACATGGATGAAACAAGAGGTAATTGGGTTGAGGGTGGAGGGATGTGTGTAGACGAATGCAAAGGATGGTATGTGATGAAGTGTCAAAAGACAATGCATTGACTAGGTTGTGTATACGGGGCTGCGTATACGCGGGCCCATCGATGTAGCCACCCTATGTCGACGTGGACCTGTTTACGCAGCCACCTTTCCTGGCCTATAAATATGAGGGTCTTCCACCTTATTTAGGCATCTTTTTGAGTAGTTGTAGCGAAGCTCTTGTAGTTTGCTCTTGCAAGAGATAGAATATTTTCCAAGTGCCCGCAGTAGGTGTAAGAAAAGTGATCGGATCTTTATTCGAGCGCTGATGTATCTAAGCCCATTGGCATAACAGCAATAAAGATGAACTATTCAAGCATACCTTGCAACATTTGGACTTAGTTATTTCATGCATTCATAGTTTAATGTGTTTATGCTTTAAGGATTACTTGTTGCATTAATAGTTTAATGTGTTTATGCTTTATTAGTTACTTGTTGATTATTTATGTTTTCATTATTGTAATTTCAATCGTTATTGTCCATTCGTAGTTCGTTACAGACATAAGTACGACCATATTGAACGTAACCCAAACACTTGGTAAGCCTAGTGGCACTTAACATCTAGTAACCTAGTAGTGTTAGGGAATGCTCAGAATTTTCTTGGAAGATGGGACCGGATACTTATGCTAGGAGTAGTGAGAATATAAACTAGGATAATTAGAGATTAGATAATATTTTATTCCTCACTTTCCATACCTAAATTAGTCTATGAAAAGATAATTAAAAATATATAAAAATCATTAGCCTTAATATCACTTAACCATTGTAAATAGGACCTCACAAGTGAGATTAGGATGACAATGGCCGTTCCAACCCCAGGTTTCATTGGTTAGAGGTCTAGTGTATGTTACATGCTTACAGTCTGTAGATTTCAACCGAGTCATGTGTGAACGCTCGTGATTCGTAAGGCTGGGCGTAGGGATACCTAGCCGCTCATCAATATGGATATGAGTTCTTCCCTTGAGTGGATGGTGAATAAGTTCAATGGTACTCTGGAGGGTAATAGTGATGCTGGAATGAGGTGTGGCTTATTGAACTTCATGGAGAAATGGGTTGTTGAACATAGTGCCCATATGGATCTGGTTACTTGTAAGCATGCTACTATCTTAGTAGTGGCATTCCTCATGACTATAGTTGGTGCCACTATTGATATTGTTCATGTGGTTATGGTGGAGCTCCACTTGGATAGGAAGCTTGATGTTGCTAGTGGAACTGATTTGGATTTCCTTGAGGATAAGATAATCATCTGGGTGCTTTCCTCCATGCTAATCGAGGATTCAATGCATATACCCAAGACTCTTGTAAGTATGACACCACAAGGCAAGATCCCTTAGGAAGTTCATATTAAAAAATGTTACATCCAAAATCATTATTAGAGTTTATCTCCACAACTTCTTCCACTACAGTAGCTTTGCCCTTACCTCTTCGATAGGCACGTTCAACTTCTTTCTACCTCTTATGGTTATGATCACTATTTTGCTCTTTGGATTCTTCAACAATCTTCATAGTAGTTTGGAATTTTTCTTCCAAAGAGTCCCATAATTTGTCAACCTTTGCTGAAATATTAGAAATAGATTTTTGGATGGACAATGTTTTCCTATTCACCACTTTATCAAGTGGTGACTCCTCCTCATCATAGAATTAGACCTTCCTTTTCCTTATAGAAGGGTCCCTATTATATTCTTCTACACTTTCCCTTTTTTGTAACTCATCTTCTTCTTTGGCTACCTATTTTATTAGCCTTTGTATTTGATGAGCTCTTAGTTCATATATCTTCCTTGGACATATGCATTTGATGAGCTCTTAGTTTAGATATCTTCCTTAGGTGTAAACCCCAAGAGTTCTATTAATTTCTACTTTGAGCCCATATATGATGTGATAGAGTTGTTCCTTCTAAAAATAACCATGACTAGGGCATTGACGTAAAAGAGAATAGTATCTATCCATGGAAATATCTAAGGGTTCATGTTTTCCTTATTTCCAGCCTTGGATTTTCCTTCTCAGGTTAGACATTTTGAAGTACGTTTGATATTTGTCACTAAATAGTTCTATCATGGTACTCCATCTATGAATGGATTCTAGCTTCATGGACTAGTACTAGCCTTCAACTTTTTTAATGAGTGTCTTAGGAAATAGCTTGAGTTTCTAATAGTCATTCTTGATGTTTTGTAAGCCATAGATATCATGAAAGGCTTGTATATGATTTTTCAGATTAGAGTTACATCCCCTCTCAAATCTTAAGATATTATTCATGTCTAAGCACTTGATCTGAACATCTTTCACATGCTTAGTTTGGATCTTAACTACCTCTACGATGTTAAGCATGCTTCGAGTCACTAAGAAAGGCTCATCATCATCATTATTTCATTATCATCGATGATGTCCTCTATTACCTCTTTGATTATTATGGGAATGATGATTAGTATTATTTCCTTAATGCTCACCTCCATCATGGTTATTCCTTTTGCAATGTCTTTCAAAATCAGAAGAGGAAGAAGAAGCGAATGTAGATGAAGAGGATAAAGAGGGAGGACTACCACCACCATGATATTTGACAATTCTCCTTGGGTTATCATGACCACATTCATTAATTTTCCCATTATTTTGATGCTCGTTTGACCCCTTGCCTTGACTACCATCTTTCCCTAAACCTAAATTGTGGATTGTAGACTACCATGTTTCCCTGAACCTAAATTGTGGATTCAAGGTTACACCCTCATCACCAGTAACAAAGGGTAGAGAATATTCATGCTAAGAACCCTTAGTGGAAGGGTCCTCATTGTCATCTTGGTTTAGTAGGAACAAGGGATTTGTGAACCATTTTCCTATTGAATCCTTATGATGCCTCTCTTGATGTCAATCTCACTAGTACTATGTTTTAGTCAAAAAATAGTCCTAAGTGTCACAACCATTTACAACGTATTCCTCTTGAATATTTGAGATGTCTAACTTCTTTAGAGTTTGAAGTAGCATCCCAGGCATAGATCTATTAGGAGGAAATACAATTTAGCCTTCCATGTCACTCCATTGTAGTTACTCATCTTGATGTAGGATGAAGGTGAAATTAGACATAAACTATATCTCACTTTGCACTTTTTTGGAACTGGATATTTTGTATCATTTCGCCCATGAGAAGAAGACATTTTGAAAAAAATTAAAGTATCACTATGCTTTTGTAGTTATATTATTTGGGAATGATATTGATCTTGGTGTTCATCCAATGATACTAATGATATCCACTAAACTTAGATAGCACACATTTCAATAAATAGAGTTCCCAGAAATGATGCCAATGATGAGCAGTGAAGGATACTTGTATGCCTAACCATATGAATCACAGAGTGCTCATGTGCAATCTAGTTGAATTCTATGGACTCTTTAGTTTCTATTGCTCTAGTCTTCTAGGAAATGAATTTTACCCTAATGATTGTTCATTGTCTTCCCAATTACACTTGTGAAGTACAAAGGTATGATTAAGCATAATTGAGGCATATGATTTTTATCATTTTATGTTTTATGTTCTTTGGAGATTGAAGAGAGAGAAAATTAATTTAATAACTAATTTGATTTAACTAACTAACTAATCTCTAACTTGTCCTAACATAAGCATTCAGTCCTACTTTATGTACATGTCCTAAATCCACATATCCACTACTAGGTTACCAAGCACTATGTTACTAGGTGTACCAAGCAACAACACTATTGGGATTACCAAGAGAATACATGTTATGCTCAAAGCGGTCATAGTTATGTATTTAATCTATCTAGGTTATCTTTATTAATTAGATTAATTAGTGGAAAAAATTAAATAAATAACTAAAAACATTAAATGCAAGAATAAAACATCCAAACTATATAGAATGTTGCAAGGTTTATTAAGAAGCTCATCTTTATTGTCGTACATACTATCGTGCTTAGGTACAATAATGCTTGAATAAAGATCTGTGACTCCTACTATGGGAACTTGGGAAAATATTATAACTTTTGAATGAAAAAACTGTAAGAGCTCTAGTACTACTATGAATCTGTTATCATAAATGTGGCTAGTAACCACATATTTATAGGCAAGAATAGACCCTATGTTGACAGGGCCTAGTTAACACATGAAACGATGTGTCGATGGGGCCTCATCGATGCAGCCAAATGAAACTCATCAACTAATAAGTAAGTTGGATGTTTTCGTGCATTTTGTGAATGGTTCATCATTATTATTCTTGAGCCATTGGGTGTCTCTTGGTTTAGTTGCTACTGTGTAGACATGGTCATGCACACACATTTGTTCCCTATGTTTGTTGTGGATTAGTGTAGGGATCATGTTGATGCTTTGAGCTTTCAACCCATAATTGCACCCTTTATTACTATTTGCAATGCATGGATCTTTATGTATCTCCATAATGATAGGTTGGATATTTTATATTTTATGTTGGAGTACTGATAGCTATTGGCTTTTGCATAGGATTGGAAAACATTGTATCTAGAAGGAAGGATGTTGTCCCATATTGGCCTTGTGCTGGTGTTGATGAGCTAGTAGACCTTTGAGTTTTATTTGCATGAGTGGGAACTATCCTAAAGAAAGGACATTTCTGAGACTTTTATGAAGACCTACTAACACTATTGTTTGATTTTATGTTCACAGCACAAGTGGCATTCTTCTGTTGAGATTGTAGTGTTAATCCTTCTTGCATTATTTGTGTTGGCATATGATGGAGGGAATTACAAGAGTAGTGAGGATGTGATGAAGGATCAAAGGTATGATATGGTGATCCCAATGGATATGTTGTGGGTTGATGATATTGAGGAGAGTGGTAGTAACAATTTGAAGTAGAGGAAGTAGAACCAATTGGAGAAATAGGTTGCTGAACATAGTAGCCATGATGGTCTGGCTGACAATAAAGGTATTATTGATATGCTAATGGCCTCCCTCACAA
This sequence comes from Gnetum montanum, assembly GCA_015680685.1. NCBI lineage: Eukaryota > Viridiplantae > Streptophyta > Gnetopsida > Gnetales > Gnetaceae > Gnetum > Gnetum montanum. Next base: position 135,835 of record MNCI01015850.1, on the reverse strand, counting down.
CTATGGATTTTTCCCCTATTATTGATAGCAGTGTTTAGGTTGATAAGAGGTCCCACTTGGATAGTATTGTTGATTGTAGGATTGTCTATAATTGCCTTTTATACTATACACAAGTACACAAGTAAGGGTATACAATTATTACTTTGATAGTGATAATTTATGATTAATACTTGCATAAAACACAAGAGAATGAAGTTTTCTTATAGCCTTGAAATTTTCAAAATCCCCTTAGAATTTGTGTAATGGCTATCTAATGGCTAGGGATGATGTCTTCCTCAAGATTGGGACATCTCAATATAGCAGAGTTCAATTCTAGGGAGATGTCTCTCTTGTAAAGGAGATGCCTCTAAGGAGACATCTTCTCTTGAAAGACGAAATCTCCTATTTTTAGGAGACATCTTCTCTAGAATTTCTCTACTTCGGGCAGGACATCTTCTACTTTTGGGAGACACCTTCTCATCATTTGAAATTTGCTTTTTGAAGCTTCCTCTCATTGATTTGACTTTTTCTCAACCATTGGAGCATGTGGATTTTGTTGTAGTCTTCTTCTTTGTCCTTGCTCCAACTTTTCTAATGAAGTCCTTATGCAAGCACTCTTGAGTCCTTATAGTCCTCACTTTGACATCTTGTTGTAGCTCTTATTTCTTGAGTCTTCATTCATGTCTAGAAAGTTCTTGTTATATGCACTTTGAAATCTCGTTGTAGATGCCATCTCTTAAGCTCTCCTTCATACCCTACAACAACATCACATTTCACAAAACATTCTATGTTGTCCATTTTTCATAAGGTTTTGACATACCAAAATGTTATCAATACCCCCCTTTTTGGTGATGTTCAAAGCTTAAGAAAATGGGTTGGTAGTCTCTAGAAGGAATCAAGAAATATATTTTAAATTTTTCTTATAACATTAGTCATGTCACATCATAATACTAATATCAACCATGTCAGATCAAAATAATTCTCCCCAATTTTGAACATCATAAAAAAGAAGTGAAGATAGAGTTGAAAACTACCATAAGGAATACATATGGACTTGAGTATTCTAAGAAGATATAAATGGCCATTATGCCAAGGAATAATAATCCATAAAAAGTGCATATTTTTTAGTCTTCAATGTATAGGGTTGATGATGATAAGCAATGAGGAGCTACCCATTATTTGTCAACAAAGTTTGAGCATCATGTAACCTATCTTATGAACCAACAAGCCATTAGTAACCAATATCTCATAGGTCTTTAACCATCCAAAATTCTCCTTCTGTTGAAGCAACAATAAATGGACAAGAAATAGTAGTTATAGAGTAAAAGCATGCATATTCATCTTTTAAGACAAAACATCACATAATCATGCTCAATAATAAAAGGATCAAACAAAACCACATAATGTTTTACCCAAAAACAAAATTTACAAACTGATAATCATTATGAGACTAGCATATATATATATATACACACACATACATACATATATATACTCATTCCTTACCATTTCTTACAATAGGAGGTCATGAGCACCTACCATTTTTAGTATTTCTTAACTTATAATTGCAATAAGTACCTTAGGTATTAAAATGATACATTCAAATGAATATGCTCTTCCTTGCTTGTTTTATAAAAAAGATGCTATAGATTGGAATTATGTAGTTATATTATCATATCTTTGAGAGAACCACTCAAGACTCCCCCTACATATATGCTTGTCTTTCTTCCAAGTCTCTTTGTTCACAACACATATTTTGTAGAGAGATTTGTATTTGTCCCTTAAGCCTTTTAGGATCATCATGCTACATAGAAAAACTAAGATCTTTGATTAATGAATCCTTTTAAAGTTTTATTGTAGGTAATCAAGAAGTCTCTTTTGAAATGAAACTCTTTTTGAAACGTATCAAATCATAAATCAAAATATTCAAAAAGAAATTGAACTTAATGATTTCAAAATGAAGCATAAAGCCATCTCACAATTCACACAGTGAAAGATCAACTTGAAGCCTTTGGTTCATAAAATAGATGCAAGAGTTTTAGGCCCCTAGAAACCAATACATTCTAGTTAAGAGTTCAAAAGATTTTTAAACAACCTTTAGAAGAAGCACAAGCTTCCAACCATAAAAATAGACTAGTTAGGTTATTACATCACAAAAGATAGCATTTTTATAACCAAACATTCTAGTAAATCCCTATTAATAACTTCTTCTACATAAGAGCTTAACTTAATAGTTGTAGAACGTAGAGCCAACTTTCATGGTCTAAATATCGAATGTCCATAATAAATCATTGGCACAAATTTTAGCAATTAAGGAAATAAAAACTTATCATATCATACCTTATGTGCATTTAAGAGGTGAAAGACTAATGAAGTTTGAGATGAGGTCCTCTATCATGAAGTACCTCTTTACCTTTTGGTTTTCTATCATTAGATCTTTTGTATGATGACTCTATTTGTTCATGTTCATTATGAATGAATTCTCGATCACCTATTGTATCATCTGTCACTTTGAGAAAATTTTTAATTCTCCACTTCTTTTGATTTTTAGCTACTATTGTCCGCAAAATATCCTTACTAGGAACTTTTTGGCAATACCAAGTATCAATGCTATACTTATCAACATAAGAATATTCAAATTTTTGTTTATTTCTAAAATTTTTATAGATAAATAAAGCATTTCCCTCATGAATGAGATTATCAAACCTAGTTATGCTTGTATCCTCTTGTGTGACTTCTTCATTATTATGTTGTTTTTCATGACCCTCTTCTTCTTGAATGCCTATGCATTTTTTATTTTTTATTTTGCTTCATCAATAGCTTGTTGTAGTGTATTTCCATCTATGTTCCATATATATGAGCTAAGAATCTTTGGTAGACTCATCTACTTCTTCTTCACTTTACTTACCATTATCCCAACTTGTATAGAAATTGGTCTTTTTCTAACTCTTCATCATTTCTATCCTTTTACTACCACCTACTATTACTAGGACATTCAAAGGTCACATGGCCTCTTCCACTACATACCCAACATTCTATAGAGGAAAAATAAAAATTAGAATTGGAAAAATTTTACTTCTTTCCTTACCTCTTCGTTGATTAAAGCTTTTTCTCCTATTTTCCATGAGTCTTTGTAGCCCTATTGAGAGAAAAGCTATCTTCTCTTTATTGTTCATATCTTGCTTTGTAGGTTTCTTTTCCTTGGTGGCTAATTTTAGGGCAATGGAATTTTCTTGTATTGCTCCTTTACTTATGAATTCATTTCATAAGCAATGGGAGAACTTTAAAGCTCTTCAAATTTAAGGGCTGAAAAATCTCTAATTTCATCCATTTCCATGACCTTTGGTCTAAATTCTAATCGGAGAGTTTTGATTATTTTTATTATGGCATCACTCTTAGGTAGATCTTTACCTATACCTCTAATGGCCACAACAAGATCATTTTCTCTAGAAAAATAATCTTTTATTTTCTCTCCTTCTATCATTTTAAGCTTACCATACTCAGTTTGTAAAACTAAAAATTTGGATTTCATAACTATAGACTTTTCTTCATAGGTGGCCTCTACAGTTTCGAAAAATTCTTTGGTCATTTTATAGCCACCTATCCTATTAAATTTTGATTTATTCAAAGCACAATATAAACAATATTTTTCTTTTGAATCAAATATGGACTTATCTTTTTCTTCTTGCATTCATTTGTTCCAAGGCTTGATGATCTTTGTGGGACTGTTGATGGGCGATGTGTAGCCCTCGAGAATAGACTCCCATACTTCAAACTCCATCGATTCAAAGAAGCCTTGCATCCTCACTTCCTAATAGGAAAAGTTGAATCCATCAAACATTGGTAAATGTTTGTATGAAGTTCCCTCCATTGTTCACTCTTGAAGATGATATATAAGCAAGAGTACCAAGCTCTGATACTAATTAAGAATCATAAAAATTAGAAGGGGGATGAATAAGTTCTCCAAATCAAAATTTAATACACAAAAAAAAATAAACAACCAAATTTAACATGATTCCCCAACTTGGATACTCCACACTTAGAGGGTAGTTCAATTACACACCTCTAGATTTTATTTCTTTAAAATGTGGATTGAAGGGCATCACACCCTATAAAAGCTCTAAGGTCCACTCTAGAGTATTTCATCACCATAAAACCACTCAACTTAGCTAGGTATCAACAAGATCAATGATGATGTCTTCTCACAAGAAGCACATCATCCCCAGTGAGGCAACAAAAAGAGAAACAAAATCATAAGAAAAGAATGTAACTAATTTATAGATCCTTGACTTTGAGGCACAGTAAAATAGCACAAATAATATGACAATGAAGTATAATACACAAGAATATGATATGAAAAATTAGATATACATGTACAATATACAATGATTGCTTTGATAGTGATAATTTATGCACAACACTTACACAAAACCCAAGAGAATGAAGTCTTCTTATAGCCTTGAAGTTTGCAAAATCACCTTGGAATTCATGTAGCGACTATCTAACAGCTAGAGAAAATGTCTTCTATAAGATTCAGATGTCTCACTATAGTAGACTTCAATCCTAGGAAGATGTCTCTTCTGTAAATGAGACATCTCTAAGCACATGTCTTCATGGAGATGTCTTCTCTTGAAAGAAGATGTCCTCATGGAGACTTCTTCTCCTAAGAAAAGACTCTCTCATGGAGACTTCTTCTCCTAAAAGAAGACATGTACTATTTTTAGGAGATGTCTTTTTAGGAATTTCTCTACTTTGGCCAAGATGTTTTCTACTTCTAAGAGATGCCTTCTTTTCTTTTGAACTTTGCTTCCTGAAGCTTCCTCTTATTGATTTGAATTCTTCTCAATCCTTGGAGCATATTGATTTTTTTTGTAGTTTTGTTCTTTTCCATTATTCCCACTTTTTTATTGAAGTCCTTATCCAAGCTCTCTTGAGTCCTTGTAGTCCTCACTTTGACATCTTGTTGTAGCTTTCATTCCTTGAGTCTTCATTCATGTTTGACAAGTCCTTGTTGTCTCCACTTTAACATCTCTTTGTAGATGTTATCTCATTTCTTTGTAAATGTCATCTCTTCAACTCTCCTTCATGCCTTGCAACAACATATCATTCCAAAAAACATTCCATGTTCTACATTTTTCTTAAAGTTTTGACATACCAAAAGGTTAACAATATGGTTGATGAGTGATGAGGTACCCTTATGCCCAACCATATGAATCATAAGCATTCATGCATGATTTGAGAAAATTCCATTGATGCGACTAGTCATAGCATCTAGATCATTATGTCTTGATCGTAGTTCACTATCTTCCCACTTAGACTAGGAGTAGCTCTATCACATATGGTTTAGTCTAAAGTAAGGAATATGATAGTTGATGTTATTTTAGCCTTATGCTACTCCTAATGATAAATAAGAAATTAATTATTTAAGCTAATTAATAATGGAAAGTAAGTCTAAACTAGCCTACATGTGATGAGTGTCTATTCCCAACTTGCCATACATGTCCTAAACCCACATATCCACTATTGGGATTACTAAGTGCTATTCTACTAGGCAAACCAAGCAATAACATTTCTAGGATTACTAAGTGAATATGTGTTTATGCTCGAACTAGTCATGCTCATTTAGCCAATTCATTAATACGCATGGAAACATTAATATTAATTAAGTATAGGAAAAGTAAATTGCATGGAAAGTAAATCTAATCTAGGTGCTGCAATGAATAAATATCAATGTCGATCTTATTGTCATTCATAGAATGTGTCCAGGATTGCCACTCAAATAAGATCCCATACAATTGACTTAGATCCACAGTGCAAGCACTCACTAAATATTCTCTAAGGATACCAAATAAAACTGTAAGAGTTCAACTATTCTATTGACTAATTAACTCTCAAACTATGCATCCAAGTGTTATATTTATAGGTCAACACACATCCTGTGATATCAGATATCTAATAACGTAGCATATGATCTAACATTGGATATGTAATATCAGAGCTCTGATATCAGAGATAAGATATCAAAGCTTTGATATCATAGCCAACCAGAAATTGACTTTTTGTCAAACAAATGCAATATAGCATCAACAATATCATAGATGTGGTGTAGCATCA
>MNCI01015850.1:58611-101153 GCA_015680685.1 Gnetum montanum | reverse complement strand
ACTTTGAAGTACGACACACTTTACAATGGATCAATGATAATACAATTATAATGATTGACAATTGATTACACAATGATAGTGCAAAGGCTTGTACATTTTTCAATGAGAATGATGTCTTCTTATAGTTACCATATTTTCAAATCCATCTTGGAACTGATGCAACAACTAGTTAATGATCATGGAAGATGCCTTCATTGTGGTTGAGACATCTTTATGTATTTGCCTTCATTCTAGGAAGACATCTTTGTCTAGTGAAAAGCATCTTTCTGAAACTAGCCTACATTCTATAAAGATGCCTTTGTTTGGGGAAAAACATCTTTGCCTAATGAAGTATGTTTACTATTTTTCAAAGACGTCTTCTTCTTTGTTGCCTTCAATTCTGCCAAGACATCTACTATTTCTTGGAGACATTTTTCTTCACCTTTCTTTGCATGATGAATTCTTCATTCCTTGTTGATAACCTTGCACTTCTACATGCTTTAATGATTACAAATTTTCTTGTGCATTATTTGGTCTTTGTCCATATTCTTGGAATTGTTGCATGTTCGTTTGAGACCTTATGGATGACCTTTTCCTTTGAGCTCTCCTTTTGTCTAAAATAGTTCAATCCTTGTCATCTCATCTTGGTCCTACAAACACAATAACACACAACCTTTGTTTCCATTTTACTTAACATTTTGACACACCAAAAGGCCCACAATACATGTTCCATCTTCAGTGGAAATAGCATCACATTACAAACAAAGCATTAGAAATCCTTCTCAAGCTAGGGAACCATTCATCATTAAGGTTCCTTTGCTATTCATAAGCTAAACTTTAACAAACTATGAACGATGCTCATTTATTGTGGCTAATACCTCAAACACTATCATCTCCAAATAATAAGATTCACTATAGAAAAAATAAAAATTAGTTATCGTTGGGCTACTAACTAAACCCACTAAAGATAGATAGCAACAAAAGGTTTAGAATCATGTTAGCATACTAAAGTTAATATCGATAGTAGCCATACCTATTAATATCATTGATCAACATGCATCAACTAGTCAACCAAGAGAGAACCATAAGCTAGATTTAAGAAAGGGATCTAAGCAACACACATTAAAACATGAGCTAAGAATCTTAGGCTAGTTGGAGCAGGTTAATGCTACCAAATCTAAAAAGTTACACACCAACAAAAAATAATTCCTCATAATAATAAAGCATGTCAAGCTCTCCTTGAAGCAAAAGAATACATCGTTAAACCTATACGAGTTAGTCATGATCTCATCTACTCATAAAGAAGCACTAGTTAAGCTGTTGACCTCTATTCCTGTTAGTGAAGATAAGCCAACTAATGAGGAACTCATTTACTTGGTCATTGTGCTACATTTTCCTAATGAAGGAAAGCATCAAACTATGCTTACTTTTCATGATAGTGAGGCTAAGATCAACTTTCACAATGGAGAAGTGCTATGTGCTTTTCTGTTCATTAGCATATGCATTGATAAGTACAAAGTTCATTATGTCCATGTAGATGATCAAGTAGCAACCAACATAATTCTATTTACCATTGTTGAGAAACTAGGTATTGTCAATAACATCTAAGAGATCTGCACTCCAACATTAAAATCTTTCAATGGATCTAGGATAAAAATGTGAGGATATTTTTCATTAGAATTTATAGCTGGGAAACAATTCCCAACATCTGCCAACTTCTTAGTAGTTGAAGAGACACTTGGTTTTAACTTGATTCTTGGAAAACTATGGTTAGCAAAGCTATGAGTAGTTTCATCTTCCATACACCATAAAATTCATTACCCTATGATAATTGTAAACTTTTGATTCATGGAGACAACATGTTTCATCATTTGATTAACAATGTTGACATTGAGTAAAGTTCAGAAGTGGAGTTTCAAGGAGAAACTCTTAACATCAACAGTGAACTTAACACTCAAACTAGATCTAACAACAATGTTGCTAACATTACCAACTCTATAATATTAGATGACCTATAAGAACAAATGACACCTGCCATGTTGAACAAGAGGAATGATGAAAATAGGATTATCCATAAGAAGCTTCTTGATCTATCAAAGATCAAGCAACAAATCTACAATCGACATCTTATCTCTTTCTTTATCAATGATCATTTGTTTGATTTTGTATCCTTATACCATGTTTCAACATTCATTTTATTTTGGTACTCTCTTTTAATATTATCTCATGATTACTAAAAATATGTAGCCATGGCCTTCTAAGGCCTAAAACTGAATACAATGACCTACTAGGAACTACAACTAGTGATACATTGGCATACGAGGACCTAAAAATGGTAGATATGATGATATCTCAAATATTTAGAGATTGAAAACACTAATTGGAAAGCCAAGGGAAAAAATAAATGCTAGTCATTTTGGCCCAAATACCCAATATGGTGAGTTTTCTTAGTCTAAGAGTAAAAAATGGTGGCCTCCAAGGCCAAAAATCTAAAAAATGCAAGCAACTAAGGAGAAAAATGCCTAAAATACTAGGAATTCTCAAACTACAAAAGCCACATGACCTCCACATGCATGAAAAAACTTAAAAATGTTTTAAAAATTACCTTGTAAGGCAAGAAACCAACAACGCTGTATTTTTGTGGATCAAAAACCTTAAACTCATAATTTTTCCAAGGATAAGAATTAAACATGTCATTCTTCATAGAAAAAAAATTCCCAAAACCTTGCATTCAAGTAAAAAATCTTTGAAAATGTTGGCTTCAAAGATGATAAAAAATTCAACATGTGGATCACAAACAAAGAAAATTCCAGAAATGGTACCTACCTAGCCATGGAAAGGCAAAAATACTACCTATTCAAGCATAGGAGAAATTCTAGTTTGCTATCAATTGGCAAAGAAAATCCTAATACACTATTGATTAAGCATGAAAACCATAAAAATGCTACTCTTACATAGTCAAAAGTGAAACATGTTGGCATATTTGGAGGGAATAATCTATAATGCCATCTGTTTAGGTCAAAATTTTTAAAAACCTTAGTTTTCGACTAGTCAAAAACCCCGATTCATCCCAATTGATATTGAGACCCTTGAAAGCACTATTTTTCAGACCAAAAGGATGTAAAAATGGCTAGAAACACTACTATGTTGTCCTAGATATGGAACATGCTACCTCTCTCCTTACCTTGAATGCCTAGAAATGCTAAGAATCTTTTATTTTCCTACTTTGAATGCCTACAAACACTAATAATTCTCCTTTCCTCTACTCTGCACTATCAAGCCTTTTCAAAGAATTCACAAAAAATTAGGTATGATCAAACACATAGTGGGAAATCCCAATTCTGTGCCAAAAATGCTAGTGTGGTAAAAATCCTTGTGAAATTAGTGAAACATGCTATAGAATGGTGGAAAAAGGTTGCTACCATGCCCCAAAAACTCTAAGTATGGATCCCACCCAAAAACACTAAGGTCAAACAAGTTGTACCAAAGAAATTAGTAGCTTAATTGACCAAAAATGCTACTCATAATGCAATAAGTTACCCACAAGTTTTCAAGACTCTCAAAAATGGTGTTGAGACTCTCAAATTGCTACCTACATGCTACAAACCCTTCACAAACACACTAACCCTAGAAAATACCTAGATATTATAACCTGATTTGATATTAAATTATTCTTATTTTATGCATTTGTGGCCTTTGTAGTGAATTATTTCCTGTTTTGATCATGTGATGATGAGGATATAAAACTGACATTATTTATTATATTATTTGTACCTTGTTTTTAGCCTTTTTTGACAAATATATCATGTAGATATCATTTAATATGTTTTTGTTGACATGCAGAATTAAGCTATGGAGATGTGGGAACAATTTGGGTTACCTTTGGGCCTAAATGGAGCTTTGCATGATATTAATTGGCTAATTGATCTTGAATGCCTAGATCTTGAGCCTAGAACTCTTTTGACCACATTGCCTCAATAGGAAAAACCTTAGAATGACTTGAATACATAGCCAAGACTCTCGACCTAGGGGTTGAAGACATCATAAAGAATTCCATAGTGGAAGTTTCTATTACAACCCATAATGATGTGGAGAAAATATTGAAATTAAGTTCCTCACTTGAACCTCAACTTATCCAAGACATCACAAAAGCCTTATAAGATAACACTAAAGCCTATGGCAATAAAGCCATTAAAATAGTTGACCTAGCTAAGAATGAATTAGCTAACCTAGTCAACCTTTCTTATCTTAAATCCTATTATATCTAACATTAACCTATTTGATGTTAGTCTTTGTTTTCCTTTTATTAGAGATTTAAATGGATACAACGCATTGATGGACCTTGTCGCCTATAACAAGCAAGTATGCATGATCTCTTCCCTTTGATTTTAACATATTGCAAATTTTGTATGAATATTCAAAGCACAATACAATGTTCCCAAGCTCCACTAATTATATCTTATGATGAGTAATGTTTGCTTATTACCTCATATTGTCTCTTGTAAACCTCATGTATTCTTTGATTTTTTTCCTTGTTTTCTCCAAGTTGTATTTGTAGGATGATCCTGAAGTTATCGCAAAGATGTGACTCATCATAGTAATGGATTATCATGTGATCTTAACATAAGAGATTTGTTCAACTTATTTAACCATGCCAACACTGCTTACCTCATATCATTTCCATTATCCTATCGAAGCCATAACCATATACCAATTTTAGCCTTTTCTTGCTAATGGTGAAACCCTATGTTTGACATTGGTATATCATGATCATGTAACATATCCTACAACATGATCCATTAATAAGTTTGCTAAAATCTCCAAATGCTTCATTTAGTAAGATAAAAGAAATATGACCTTGGCATAGAAATCCAAAGAAGGTTTCATTACCACAAAAAAAAATGGAAAAATGCCAAGAAATCCAAGAGGCCAAAGTATCCTTTAAAAAGTATCTAATGGCTCAAAAAAATAGAAAGAATCCAAGTCGTCAATAAAGCCCACAACAAAGCACTAGTTTCTCTAAATTTCATGAATAACTAGTAGTTCAAGTGCAACACACAAAGCCCTTGTCAACCAGTAAGCATATTACTATGACATTACCATGATGTCAAAATATTTGGAATTCTTCATTAGCTAGCATAACCATTTCTAAATAATCATATATCCAATCCCTCACTTAAAATTCTCACCATTCCATCTTAACCTTACTTCATTATCAAAAGTACTCCTTAGCATGATTTGATAGCTATAGATCAAGTGTGGAAAGAGAAGTGATTGTGAAAAACCTGCAGTAGTATTTCACATTCTTTGTTAATGTCTTTTGGTTTAATCCTCTAAACATAAATAAAGAAGGACTAATAATACACATTAACAAAAATTTTAGTTGTAGATAGATGATGACCAACAAGTAGTCCCTACGCCCAACTATACAAATCACTACCATTCAATAAGTGATCTAGTAGAATTCCATAGACTTTATCTCTCTAAGTATACTTTGCCTAGGCAATAAATCTCAAAGACATGCTCATTGTCTTCCTAGTTCCACTTGTGAGATGCAATGGTATGGTTAAGTATAACTGAGGCATATGATGTTTATCATTTTTATGTTTTTCAATTAATTTACCTAAGTGCTAAAAATAAAGTAATTTAATGTTTAATTAATCTAATGAATAATTAATGCCTTAACTAATTCTAATATAAATATCTATTCCCACATTCTGTACACATCTTGAACACATTGCAACACTACTAGATTACCAAGCATTAAGTGCTACTCGAATTACCAAGATTAACATATGCTTGGAATGGTGATATTTATGTGCATTAATTATTTGAATCCAATTAATTAATTAAATTCATAAAGGTAAATTTCATGAATAGTAAAAGTATTAAGGTAAACATTAGGCTAAGTCCAAGTGCTGCAAGGTTTATGAAGAAAGCTTGTCTTGATTACCATTCACACCAAGGTGTCCAAGTGCATCAATGCTTAAATAAATATTTGTACACTTTTCACTCCTACTATAGGTACTTAAAAAATATTCTAACTCTTAAATGAACGAACTACAAGAGCTCTGCTATGCTACTTAACAAAAAATTCCATCAATGTGGATGGCACATGCATATATGTAGGCAAAATAGAACACTATGTCAATGCCTACATGTTGATGTAGCAAATCATGGGATTGCTTAATAGGATCCCAATGATGCCATCAACCCAGAATGATTCATCATACCTCCATGACTGAATGAAAATTCATTCTTGAGTGAACAAAGGGAGGAACAAGCTCTTCACAAAATCTTAGGAAATATGGAATTATTTCCTGACTAGCTAATAGACACACTAACTCAAACGGATGCTACATGTCTAAGTGTACAACTTTATAATTTTAACAAAAATAGAAATTCATGAAAGAAACATTAAACACCATTACAAAAATGAACAAAAATTCCTTTGACATTTGAAGACAAATGGAAAATCAAATAATCATAGGTGATGGAGGTTCCTAAGATGTTAAAGGACCTTCTCCTACCTTCAATGCATGTGGTAGTTGATGTTGAGGTTGTGGTTATCCTGCTGCAACTATGACTTCTGGCGAAAGACAAAAGGCCTCCAATAATGCTTTCATCTTCTCTTCCATACTCTTGGAATCATACATAGTCCATGTAGTATCATCAATGTGGGCCAGTATGGAAACATCCAAAGGATAGGACATTATAGGAAACTAATCCTTGGAATTATCAAACTAGGTAGTGAATTGTTTGTATTTGAAATTGAATGCCTTGATAGCATTTCATAGCTTCTATTAGTCATTAATTCTCTTAGCTAGGTCCTCAGCTATTGATACTTGATCTATGAATTAGGTTTTGAGAACTTTAAGTTTAGCATTGGTCATTTTTAGCTTTTTCTTTGTCTCCTTGTGATGCTTGAACTTGACCTCGTACAACAAGTATGAGTTGGCCACTTGTTTCTCTAATTCTAATCTTGGCCTATTAATAGTCAACATTGCTAAGTTTGAATAATCAAGGTTAGCTAGCTCCATGTACTCCATCATCTCCTTTATTTGTAGCTCATTGAGGTGGATTTTTTCCATCTTATAATTATTTAGTCCATCAAATATGGGCTTCCACACATTGTCTCCTTGTTAAAGTTGTTGCAGGGCCTCATTCATATTTACCTTTGCATGTTGAATATGTTTTTCATTAATTGCCTTTTGAAGGCCAACCTGGTCTCTGTAATGATTTTTGACCCTTTTAAACTTAGGGCTTCATTTTTCTAGGCAACAATCTTGATTGCTGATTTTTGATGAAGAGCTCAAACCTCCTCCATTGAGAGATTGTGATTTTCTATAGCCAACCTTCTTAATTTTGTGTTCACCTTGGCAAGATACTCTTGCTCTTGTCAAATGAAATTTTCCATTTGATCTTTCTGAATATTAACATTTTGTAGGTGATGGTTCTCATGGGTCAAAACTATAGTTTCCTTATGAACCTCCAATAAGTCCTTTTCTATTTTATATGTTGTAGCTTCTGCTAGCCTCTTGGAGTTTATGTTGAAGTTGCTGAAAAGCTTCATCTTGTGTTACATTCTAGTTGAGTATGATGAGATCAACAAGGTAGGCTTTAAATTTTGCAACTTTCACAACCAAACATTGATTTTTAGTTGTGGTTGTTTTAAGTTGGGCATTAGAAATGAGGGCTTTGCCCCTAGTCTCAAGTAGCTTTGACTAGTTTTTAGTGATGGTATTCGGAAGATCAAAGATATTAATGATTACCCTATTCCCACTAGTTGGTCTAACAACTTCTCATGTTGGGCTACACTGAATCTCCCACTTCCTACTCCTATGGACACCTACACATATATGAGTGTGGCTACATATAACATAGATTTTGTAGGGGCATTGAGTGCTTTAGCCACTCTATCAACTACCACCTCTACCACTATTTCCTATCCCTGATATTGCATCACCAAGACAATTGTCCCTCTTCCCTCTACTAAGTGAACTAAAAAAGTAGTGAAATTTGTAGAGATTTTTAGGATTTTTTGTTGTTCTAAAGGGGATACTATTATCTCTTGAGTGCTATGATTCAATCTTATAGGCAATTGTATTCATTGGGCCGAAAACAATAGCGTCAAATCCTCCATCCCGCTAATGAATCTTGGTACTTCATTGATATGGCTCAATGCTAGTACGTAGATAGAGGATTCTCCACCACTCAATCCTACTTGCTATTTCTGTAGGAGTTACTCACAAAATTCACACATGTGCTTGATGGTAGTGTAGGCCTCTCATGTTGTTTCATGAGTGGGTGGGATGGTGGCTACTCCTCTTCTTGCATTTTGACAAGCACCTTATCTTTCATCATTTCCATCCAAGATGTGGCTGGAGCATGTCAAATTTTGTCATTGGAATAGTAGGTTATTCCTCCTATTTTACATAATTTTTAGATCAAATGTGGGAGCAAAAGCACCTTCCTCCCATGATCATTTTCCTTGAAGTGCTTCTCTATCTCAAGATAGATTAGCTATGGGAGATTGATAGGAAATTTTCTACAAAGAATGGCACATGCACAAGCTAAGAAGACTATTACCTTACTTGTTCTCACCATTGGATTAATGTGGTAGGCCACTATCTTGAGGTATGATCACTTTGCGATTGTGAGTGCACCATATTCTTTGTGGTCAAAACCATAGCACTATTGGACCCACTCCTTTTTCACCTTTGGATCTAATTACATTGAGATTTCTACCAAGGTTGCCCTAGATTTTAGCAACTTGAGAGCCTAAGAGATGCCCTCCATTAAGTAGGACATACTCATGTCCTTGATCTTCACTATGGCATCACCCTACTTGTTACTCTAGAAGAGATATGTTTCTCCCATGTACCATTCTCCACTAGAAGAAATGATGGGTCACATACGAGAATTATGTAACTAAGTTTTCATTGCTTCTATGGTGAAGTCCAAGAAGGTATCAAATTTTAGTTCTCGAATAACCTAATGTTGAATCTCCCTAGCCATGATTTGCCTAAGGAAGGCATTTGTCAAAGTGACCTCAAGGTTTGGCCTTAGTCCTAGTGAAATTGCTCTATTATAGTAATGGGAATTTGCTAGATAGATTGCACTTCAAGCTTTTCCCAAAGAGGTCCCATTGCATAAGTTTTGGCTACCAACTCCTGGAGCTATTCTTGCTATGAACCCCTATTAGTTTTGGGCCCCTTTTCCCTTAATTGGATAGTCCTCCTAACTACAAATTCTTAGGTCTTGGTGTCATTTGTAATCACAACATGACCAAGGATTAGTGTTTTATGTGTAACTTTGGAACATTTTGTTACCTTGTCTCTTTGGATTAGTCATACCTAGCTAAGTTGTGATCATGGTAGATTTAATTATTTTAATATTATTTCATTTAGATGGCTACCAGAGTACATTGGAATGGTTTAACTCTCATGAATTAGTGATCTTGATATTATTTTATTAGTTAAACCTTGTGGGAGTTAAACCTAAGGTTTGTGGCCCTCACGATGTAGAGCTCATTTTTGGTAGTTGCAAGAATGAATAATGAGGTTAATCTAACAAGCATTATGAAAGCTATGAGTTCTAGAAGATTTTGAGCTTTGAAAACTACAAAAGCTTCTCTCATATTTTGAAGCAAATGGAAAAAATTTACTAATTATTGCACCATTTATAGATTTGTTAAGGTATGTCAACAAGATTGCATCAATGCAGTTGGCTATGTTAATGGAATCCTATCGACACAGTCGATTGCATTGACAAGATCCCATTCATGTGGTAGAAAGATAGAATTTTTTATCATTAGAAATAATGGGAAAAAAGCGTTTATACAGAAAATTGAAGTTCATAGGAAGCCAAAAGAACCAAGAACATGATGAAATGTGCTAAGAGGGTTAGATAATTCACAAAAATGAGATTTTGCTTAAACAATTTTAATTAAGAAGTGGAAAATTGGATGCAATCAACATGGGATGTGGAAGATTTGAATGGAAAAATGTCTAAGGGATGAGGAACTTAACCAACCCAACCAAGAAGTATGCAAGTGGATCCTCCCCATAGCAAGCTCATGCCCTTAAACCAAGGAGTTCATGGGCTTTTTGGATGATTAATGGATATGGTTAGTTAAGGACCAAATCACCAAAGAAATTATTAGAGAATTTTGACCATATGAAATAAAGACATTAAAATAAACATGAAAAATGAAAGTCAGGTGAGTTATGAAAAGCATAGATGGATGAAATAGAGAGTGTAATGGAAACCTATATCATGGTCACATGTAGTCCCTTGTGGATTTTGTGGTTAAGATGACTTGATAAAGTCCATCCTTAGTCTAAACTAAAATCATCTACATTTAGTGACTTTGCATTGATGCTCTTAGACTAGTCCACCTACCAAAGTGCAAGAATATCTCCACAAATTAATCATCATTCCAAAAAAAGAAGAAAAAAGAAGTAGGAAGTGAGAAGGACCTTAGTTAGAGGGGTCCTTTAGGCATAAATAACATGTCTTTCTAGTCCTATAACTAGTTCTTGTAGCCCATTATTTTGTTTAAGGTGTGTGCTTTGAATTCCCATTTTCATTATTTTTATTTTCTATTTTTATTTGTTTTTGATGGAAACACACCATCCAAAGACTTTAGCTTCTTGTTATTGGTCGACAGTGGAATGATGAAGGACCCATGAAGAGATTGGTGTATCCAAGAGATTAGGTAAGTACAAAAAGTGTCAAATCCCATTGAAGTCACACCCTTGTCTTTCCATTTAATCCATCCCACGTTTGAAAACTACCAATTTCACAAGTTCATTATAAGTTTCATTAAAGAAGGGACCTCATATTTCAAAAACAAAGGAATACCATAGAGTTTTGTGGATTTATGGATGACATGGACTCACTACTTGTTATCATAAAGATAAACCATGTCTTAGTTATCAATCATCAAAATTGAAAGATAGAATATAGACATTAGCAATCAAATAACATTATAGTACAAACCACCATTAATTAATAGCTATTGTTACACTTAGTCTTGCTGGAAACAAAGAAAAAGAAGATAAACATAAGAAAAATACAAATTAAAGAAAGTAAAATATAGAAAAACTTATAAAATATTTAGGAAAAATAGAACATACTAAAAATGGCATAAAAAATGAAAAACTAAGAAGCTACCTTGGTTATTTTTAGCACGGATGATAATCACCTCTATGAATGAGTTGAAAGAAGGAGATATGAAATATTAAGAATTCTTGTCCATCCATTGAGGTATTCTGGTCAATGGCTCTTTTAGGTTCATGGAAAGGTTTGAGTTGTTGCATGTTGACTAGTTGTTTCTTATTTGGGCTTTCAAGTTTGTAAATTAACATGGCCCTAGATGGAAAGGTTTCTTACATAATGTAATGTCCCTCCCATAATTTTTGAAACTTAGTTATTGTGGCACATGTGTGGGATTCGAATAAAGGACCTTATCTCCTAGTTTAAATCTTACTTTCCTAATTCTAAGTTCATTTCATTGCTTATTGAATGCCTTGTGCACTTTGTTGGATCACAAGGACAATAATTAGTTCTCATCTAGCAAGTTGAAACTCATTAATCATTCTTTTTGTGCTAGGATAAGGTCAAGGATTGAGATCACAAGCTTTTGAAAGTCTATAGAGTTCTACTTGAATAGGAAGAGTTGGTAGTTTTCTAAACATGAGCTCATAGGGAGAGTAGCCAATAAGAATTTTCCAAGTGGAGTGGTAGGCCTAAAGGGTATCATTGAGTTTTGTGATCAAATCCCTCCTATCTTTACTAATGGTTTTTATTAGTATCTTTGTTATTTTACTATTAGTAACCTCTTTTAGATCATTGGCTTGAGGTTGGTAGGATGTTGTTAGTTTATGTTCAACCCCTAAGCATTGCATGAGCTTCTAAAAGGTAATACCTATAAAATGAGTTCCATTGTTAGAAAGAAGTGCATGTGGCATCCCAAACATATTTACAACTTGCTATTGTATAACAACCATAGAAGATGTGCAATCAATGATGGCCACTACTTCTGCCTATATTGTATAGTAGTTAATAGCTACTATGATGTGTACCTTTTCCTTGGACATGGAAGTAATGAAAACCATGAAATCAATGCCCCAAATGTCAAAGGGCTCCAATGGTTAGATCCACTATTTACGTCTCTCCATATGAGCAATTATTTCACCATCACATTGGCAACATTCATAGGAGTAAATGAAGTGGTAAGAATCCTTGAAAATTGTTTGTTAATAATACCCTTCCATGATGATCTTAATGGCCATGTGTCTCCTAGCATAGTGATCCCCACAAGGGTCCCCATGAGTGTCTTGAAGAATAAGTAGTTGATCATCATCAAGAACATCGCAACAAACCATGCCATCGATGCACATCTGCTAAAGCTATTCGTTGATTCCCATGAAGTGTTTTTCTTAGTGAAGAAACTATTATTTTCTCTTGTTGTCCCATTTCTATGGCATCTCTTGAGTGAGAAGGTAGGTGAGAATGCGATAGTAGTAGTTGATTTTAATGGGAACTTATTTACTTATAGCCCCAACAAAGAGTAGTTCATTAGGAAACTAATCTGAAAGTGGGCTCTCCTCCTCTTTATTGTCCCATAGTAAGTGACACAAGTGGTCAACAACCATGTTCTTAGTCTCCTTTCAATCAACCATTGTTAGATTGAATTCCTACAAGATTACTAGCTATCGTATGACACAGGGGCTTACCATTGGCTTATTCATCAAGAACAGGATTACATTGTGATCTATGTGCATAAATACCTTGTACCAAAGCACATAGTGCCTAAATTTTTTCAAGGCATATACCATTGCCATTAGCTCTTTCTCTGTGATGATGTAGTTCAACTATGCATCCAAAATGCTCCTACCCATACAATAGATGCAATAAGAACATTTTTGATTATCCAACTGCATGATCATGGCTTTGAAGGCATAATTTGATGCATCCATCATAACATGGAAGTGTCTAGACCAATAAGGTGCTCATAGGATCGGAGTTTCCATGAGATTCTACTTGAGGTGCTGGAATGCATGCTTGCATTTCTTGGTCCAAATAAATAGAGCATCCTTTTTTGTCAACTTCACCAATGGTTAGAAAATTTCATAAAAATTTGTGATGAATCATCGATAGTAGCTAGTGTGGCCAAGGAATGACCTCACATATTTGATAGTTTTTAGCTATTAGGTAATTCCTTCGATGATCTTTATTTTTTTAGGGTTCACCTCAATCCCTTTTTTGTGATATTTTATGCTCCAACACAATGCCCTTTTGGATCATCAAGTGGGTTTTCTACCAATTGAGCCTAAGGTTAGTCTCCACACACCTTTTTAGCACTTTCTCAAGATGGTTTAGGGCTTACTCAAACATAGCCCCATAGGGGGACAAGTCATCTATGAAGACTTTCACCTTACTACAAATCTACTATTGAAAAATGCTCATGACAAGGCATTGAAATGTTGTAGGGGTGTTGCATAGGCCAAACAACATCTTTCTGTATGCAAAAATCCCTTGAGGACTTGTGAATGTGGTTTTTTCCTTATCCTTTAGTGCTATGTAGATTTGGTTATAGCCACTATAACCATCCAGAAAGCTATAGTAGCAATGCCTAAAAATGATGTCCAATACCTAGTCTACAAATGGCAAAGTAAAATGATCCTTGAATGTTGCCATATTTAATAGCCTGAAAACAATGTAGACCCTTTATTTTCCACCTTTCTTTGGCACTATCACAAGTGGGATAATCCACTTGATATCTACAATAGGATAAATGAACACTACCTTGAGGAGTTATTCAATCTCCTCTTTGATGATATGATTTAACTTGGGATTCAATTGTTGATGCAACTGCCTCTTTGGTTTCATGGAGGGATCCATGTAGAAGCAATGCTAGCATATCTAAGAATAAATTCTAGTGAGTTCAAAATATGACCAAGCAAATTTTTTTCACCATTTTTTGACCACCTCCAATAGCTTCTTTTTCTACATAGGAGCAAGTTTGGCATTGATAATGACTAATGATGAGCCATCATTTAGGCTGACCATGATATTGCATACGGGATATTGCATGCCAGTCGCAATATCACATACCTGATATCATGGCCTATCTCCTCATCTATAAATAAGAGGTAGACGGGTGAGTTTAGGAATCTAGTTTCTAGTCCCTTAGCTAAACTCTTGTAGTTTTCCCTTCTTAGAGTTAGAGTTATTTCCCAGTGTATGCCCGCAGTGTGGTAATTGTAATTGTATAGCATCCTTTATTCGAGTGTGATGTACTTGGAACCACACATAACCGACAATAAAGATCGAGATTACTTCATCATTGTAGCATTCACTTAGTTTAATTATTTAATTAATTATTATTTATTGCTTTCCTAGTTTATCTCTCTCACCCTTAAACTCATGTGAAAACACAGAATGAGTACGACTTGATTACGAGCATTTAAGTGTGACTACTTGGTAACTTAGTAGTGTACCTAGGATCTACACTTGGTAATCCTAGTGGTAGTCATGCACGAAGTCCAATATGTGTATGGATAATCAAGGAATGGATGCTCATCACACTTAGGCTAGATTAGATTCTCTCACCCTTCTCTCCTAGCTTAGTTAATATTACTTTCCATTGCCTTCAGGAGTAGCATTAGATTAGAAACCCATCATACATCTCACTTTGGACTAAACCATACGTGACAAAGCTAATACTAGTCCAGGTGGGAAGACATTGAATTTTTACCTAAGGCTAACTATCTAGATGCCACAACTAGTCCTTCTACAAAGTTCGATCAGATCGCATGTGTAACACTTGTATTCATATGGTTGAGTGTAGGGATACCTCGTCACTCATCATTGGCACTATTGTTGGGGATGGTGCTAGTTATCTAGATTAGTTATATCATACAAGGTCACTGTAAAGGAATTAATGATACATATTTTAGAAGAAATATAATTATTAAAATTCATACATAATTCACACACAACTTCACAACCATGCCTCTCCTACAAGACTATAACAATGCTACACTTAGTGAGAAATTTATATGATGATGAAGATTGGAGTACACAACCTAAAGTGGGGGTCTTTTATAAACATGAATGAAAACAACATCATCCCAACGCATGAAAGCATAACTTACATGATAACGATGAACCCCTACTAGCCACTACAAGCTTAACACAAATACAAGAGGCTGTTCAAATCTCACGTAGGCATCGTAAAGAGAGCCATCTACCTAGGCTCTCTTTAAATAACTTTCCTAAATTTTTAGGAGCCTATGACTTAGATCCACATCAACATTTACAAGCCTTCTATGATGCCTGCACATGGAACAACATTGATAATGGTTGGAAAAAACTTAATCTCTTTCCTATGACACTCGTTGACCAAGCAAAATTATGGTATAGATCATTAAAACCAAATTCGATATGACACTGGTCAACAATGGTAGAAGTATTTAATGAAAAATATCAAACCTGCACAAGAGTGTTAGCCTTGAGGAAACAAATCCAAGGATGAAAACAAGCACAACATGAACCCTTGGACATGGCCTTAGAAAGATATTATGCACTCTTAAATAGTTGTCTAGGCCATGGGTTTTCCGAGGAAAGGGTAATGTACCATATCATTGATGGGCTTCATGATGCAACAAGAGAGACCTTAGAAATGTATGCCCAGGGTCAACTATACGAACTACGAACCCATCAAGTCCAAGAGCTTATTAAGAGGATAACAAAAGAAGAAGGAGAAATGGCTAGATGGGAGAGTGTTGAAAAAAATCAACAAGACCAAAATCTCAACTTAACTAAGGTCCATGATCATAAAAAGGAGAAATCAACCAATCTCAAGGTGGAAACATCATCTTTTCCAACACAACAATCATTAGAAGAAGTCGAGGCAAAGATTAATAAGATGTTGGAATGGACGTATCAAAGGTGTGGAGAATTTATCAACATTATTGGAGATAGAGTTTTGAAAACCCAAGAAGCAGGATAAAACAGTAGATGATCAGAAAGAAGGGATAAGGAAAATAAGAGCTCAACTGCCAATCATACATATGAATGCAACATATGCCTATATGATCACCCCAAGGGCCAATGCCCAATATTGTTACATTTACATGAGCATTGGGGAAACACATTACATCCAGAGTTCGTACAGAGATACAATGTTCAATCAGAGTGGCAACAATCCCAATCATGGGGGAGACCACCCTTAGACTAGAGACACCCTTCATATCATCCAAATCTAAATGCTTATCACGTTTAACATCCTGTTTCTCGAGCTGGGCCAGCAGACTCTATCTCACTGCATTATCATTCTCGTCAATACTATCACCTCATCCCTTCAACACAACCACCACCTTGTGCACCCTATACTCATCCTAACTTTCAACATTCTCATCCTTTCCCTTCTTCCACAATGCCACCAACTGTTTCTAAGTTACTTGCACCATAGCAACAACCCACAAACATCACTTGTGCTACTACTTCCAACACTAGTGAGAAACCTCAACAACGTCAAAAGTGCCCCTTCTTTAAACATGGCCATAAGAAGGGACAACACAATTCCAAGGCCACTGCATCCTACAACTTAGCACAAGCCCAACACTGTGGTGCACCCTTATCTTCAAACCCAATGCCTCATGTAACTTCATTAGGGCCACCAACTCACACTCCAATAACAATACAGCCCAATGAACACAAAAATGGAGAGCGACAACCTGATCCTTGCATACCATCTAATGATGTCAAAAATCATAGTGGGTCAACTCATTATCTGGGAACTACATCATATAAATTGCCCCACTATTGTCGTTATAATCAAGTGTGTGAACCCCGATGGGGTAAGTATGGCCAAGCCCTAATACTTCTAACATGCAAGGATTCTCATCTTTCATGTATTAATCCTTTCCATCCTCAACCGATTAGTTATGGAGGGTATCCTCCATTCTAGTAACAAGTAAGATTAATAACCACATTTTATTTTATTTTTAATTTTACAACTTTTTGCTTTCCAATTTTTCATTTTTCAATTTCTTGTTTTATCTTTTTGTCTTTTTGTCTTTTTATAAGTAATCTCATATACGAATAAAACACTCATGTGGATCATTGTTGAGGTGCGTTCTATGTTATTAAGTCATGAGTGATCAATTATTTGGAATAGAGAGCCCATTACACCCACTCATCCACTCTACAAATAAGAGGTTCTGTTTGAGGGTATAGTTATATTCTTGACATTTTTAGAACTTAAAATTAATTTTTTGTTCATTGTACCAAGAATGAAGAAGGATGGACTAAGAGGGAGTGATTAGGGTGTGACATCAAGGGGATTTGTGGATTCTCTTTCATGACATCTCTGGGTGTTATCATGCAACGTGGTAGTACTAAGATCCTTGTAGATCTAATGAAAAATGGAAGTAAGAGTAATCAAAAGGGCACTCAAAAATCCAATGCTATTCTAGGGGGTCCCACTAGAAAGACATGCACCCATGCTTGAAGGTTGGTGGCTTCTCTGGATTTAGCATTCAAAAAAAAAAGAGAGAGAAGATAAGAAAAAAAGAAAAAGAAGAGTTCCACAAAACAAAAATCACTCCTCCCTTGAACAAAACACCAAGTGATTGTATGTCTTGTTGTCATGGTACTCCCATAGTTGCTCATCATGGAATGAAAAAATGTGATGTCACTGATTAGAGGAATGGACTTGGTCCTAATCTTGGAACGATGGGTTAATAAAACCTTAATCATGCTTTACACGTAGGATTCATTGTGCCCTAGGTCAGTTACCTCATGTCCCAATCTCTACAATCCCTTCCATACTTCATCTCATCTTACTGTTCATGTAATTGTAGCTCATGTCCCCTGTAGCATAGAATTCTTACCTCATTTTGGTGATATTTACATGTGTGTGTTTTGTGGAGTTAGTGCGGATTACATTTAACCCTTCTAGTGCCCACAGACACTTTAAGTGTGGTTACACAAGGGCATTATAGGTTGGAACCTACTTTGGGGAGGACCCACTTGTGTAATTTTTTGTAATCTTCACTTGTGACATAGCTCACACATACCATTTCTTACCCTAAGAATAATTCTCAAATAGTTTTCTTTCCCTACTACTATCCCTTTGAATAATAATGTTCCTATGTACCATTACATAACCTTTTTCTTACCACCCAAGGTTCTATTGATAAAATCCACACCATCATCATTAATTGTGCCTTTCAAATTAATGGAATTACCCTAGAATTCCTTGATAATAATCCAATGTCCTCAATTTACAACATTGATTTCAAGAAAATCCTCTAAAAATTTAGTATTTTTTTTGTGCCTCATGTCACTAGGGCCGTGATATCACATACGCAGTATCATGGCTAACGTGATATCGCGTATGCAATGTATGTGATATCATGTCCCTGCAACGTATAAATAGGTGACACCCCCATAACACTTAGCATCATTTTTTCCATTCACACGGGGGAGTTTTCGAATTTTTTTTCTACAACTTGCAATTGAACGACCCTTGGTTTTCTAACTATATATCGCTCGCTGGTACTCCAATTTTAATTTCGTCTGAACCTACTTGAACTTGGATTATTCAGCTTAGTCATGGGGGAGGGACATCTACCAAAAAGTCCTTAACTTTTTTGGAATTTATCATCACCCAAAGGACATAATTTAGGATAATTAACTATAACACTTAGAATAATTGTGCCTAAAAATCATTTAATCCCTAGGTATATCAAGAAACTAAAAATTGGAAACCACCTAAGTCACACGACTCATCATTACAATCTTTTTGGAAATATCACATGAAGATAAAATGAGATCATTAATTAAGGCAAGTAGTAAGGTATAACCTAACTGTAAAAACAACCTTACTAACGCTTAGCCTCGTGTGATTGTAGATGGCCCTAAAACATGGACAATAGGAAGGTCCTTCTCAAGGTAGAAGAAAATGACCTCGGAGAGGTGGAAGATAAGACCCTATCAGACAACATGTAGAATAGGAGGAACAATAATTCAGCATTCATCAACGAGATCCTCCTATCATACAGTCCGAGCAGGTAGAAGGAGGAGCTGCTGTAGCACCTAAATAGGGACAATAGCTCACATTGCCCCAAGATTATGTTTAGGCCATCCACGAGAAGTCCACATTCTCTACAGTGATTGTGGAATTGAGCTTTGAATCATTTTTAGAGTTCACTCTTAAGGCTGTTAGGGATCACCTCAAAGGGTCTCCCTTATGGCCTATCCTCTTTGAAAGTGGTTCCTGGTACCTAGGAGAGACATACCAATTTTGGCATAATAGGGAGCAAGGAACCACTATCAATATTTTTGGTGTGACAATTGACTTATCCAAGTAGACCATTTCAAAGGTGTTAAACCTTTCGAATACAAGGCCCAAAGTTTCTTAGTTATCCACCTGTTTAGACCCCGATGTGTGAAAGGATTAGTTGGAAAGGGCTTATGGTAGAGATAAAACATTTGGTAAGTTAACGACGGAAGAGAGGATTTAATTTAAAATTGGAACATATCACCTCTTCCCCACAAAGGGCCTGAAAAGAATATCAATGTATGTAGCTAGAGGATGTGTAGTGTTGATGGGAAAGGTTAATGCTAACCTACCCCATCTATATTTAACAAAGATCCTAAGGTAATTCAAGGAACAAAAGATAGGGAAAATGGCACTACCTTTCCCTTATCATATCAAAAAGCTTTTTTGATGTGCTAGTATTCGAGGGTACACCAATGATGTCCTCCGCAAATCCCAGACTGCTTCATATGCTAAATTGCTAAAGGCACCAACTCCAAGGAAAAGCACTAGCGAAGAACTGGGACTAGAACAAGAAGAAGAATAGATGGCTAGACCAACTGCAACTCAACTTGTAGGACCCAACCAACCTCCAAGTATGGGTCCTAGCCAATAACATGGAGCAGGGCCCTGCACAAGCTAGGATCAATAACCGTCGCAAGACTATAGACCGTCGATGAACCATCTAAGGGCCATCACTGAGATAGTCAGTTGGGAAAGTCATGATGACGCAAACCTCTTATGTGTCATTCATGATGCCATTCATCCTACTATTTCATTGGATCACACAAGGGGGGAAGTATCTATTCACATAGGATGAGGGAAAATTAGATGGGCACAACATATCTTAGGAACAATTAGAAATTGGTGAAGGGGCCACCGTGGTGGTCATGCAACACTAGAATGCTGCAGGAGCTACAGAAGTAATCGTAGAGAACATCAAAGAATCTTTCAACGTACTTGTTGTGCAACTGGCACATTTTACAGGACCACAAGATGCTCAAAATTTGGCTAGAACCTTAGTGAATCCTACGGAACATGAGGATGTGCATGATCAATTACTTCAAACAGGGCAAGTAATGACATCCCTGTTTGACATCCCTCAGGATGTTACAATAATTTAATCAAACCTCATTTACACAAAGGGGAAGCTGGTCCTAACAAAAGCAAGGGTCGAGCATGCTAAAGTTGAAGTGCAAAAACTACAAGAGTAGCTCGTGGCCCTACAAGCAGCACAGCAGGATCCTCTACAATTTTTTCCTACAGACCAACTAGATAATTTTAGAACTAAGCAGCTAACCAAGCTAATAGTAGAGAATAAAAGGATGGTTGATGAAAAAAGGAATGTTTTTTGGGATGCCTCCATAGCATAGGTGCAAACTCATGCACATCTTAAGGTACTCAAGGCCTTAAAAGAAGAAAACAAGAAGCTTGTTGCAGACAACCTTCGGTTGACCATTGTAGAAAAGCAAAAGAAAATTCTGAATGAACACTTCCATTAATTATGATAACAATTCATTTGGGTGAACTGAGACATAAGTTATTTAGCTAGAGAAAATTGAACCCTCTCGATGGAGGAGGTACACACCATTCATCAACAATCAGCTATTGAGATAAGCGCATGGTAGAATGAGGCTAAATGACATGAGAAGCTAAAGGAGCACTTCTGTGATTAGGTGGGGATGTATAAATAGATCCTTGAAAAGGAGGTCCATATGGCCAAGGCCTAAATCAACACTATTAGTGCTCAACACACTAACTAGTGGGCCATATTTAACACATATGCCTTCGCCCACCAAGCAGAAGTTAAAAGCTGGGACCTGTAGATTTAGGATCTGATAGAGTACATGGAGTTGGCAAATTTGAGGTATGCCAACCTTGCCATGTTAACATCAGTACATCCAAGGATAGAGCTCAAGCAGTAGGTAGCAACCACCCATGTCAAATACAAATCATAATTTGCAGAGTGTAAGAAGCTGTTGGAAAAACTAGAAGTTGCAAATTTTGAACTTGAGGTGGTAAAAGCCAACTACCAAGGATAGAAAGGTATCACAATAGACTTGGTTTGATGGCTAGTATATTTTCAAGAATACAAGGATAAATCCAGAGCCTATGAAGAGGAATGATAGGTGTTTGCAACTTAGTATGTCAAGGCCAACCAAATATTTCTGCAACTACCCTGTCCATGGGAAGTGCCGACTTCTTCAAACATTGGAACATTAGCATGGATGGCACAAGACCCTTGGACTAAAGAGGAGAAGCTCTAGGCCATACTTCAATTCCATCAAGCCTCAAAACCTAGAGCACAAGATAAAGGGAAGGCACCAATGGAGGAGCCACCACCACCTGGAACTACATGAGTTTCAAAATTTTTGTAGATGTAGAACATTCTGTGTGTTGTATCCTTGTTTTGTTTTCATTCCACACTATAGCATAATCCCATTTCCCATCTAATAATCCCATACCTATCCACTATGTAATCACTATAACTCAAGGACAAGTTTTCATTCAGTCGTGGGGGTATGATGAGTCGTCATTTAGGGCGACTGCGATATTGCGTACATGATATCGCATGCTAGTCACAATATCACATACGCGATATCGCGGCCGGTCTCCTCATCTATAAATAAGAGGTTGATAGGTGAGTTTAGGAATCTAGTTTCTAGTACCTTAGCTAAACTCTTGCAATTTTTCTTTCGTAGAGTTAGAATTATTTCCCAGTGTATGCCCGCACTGTGGTGATTGTAATTGTATGACATCCTTTATTTGAGTGTGACGTACTTGGACACACACATGACTGGCAATAAAGATCGAGATTACTTCATCATTGTAGCATTCACTCAGTTTAATTATTTAATTAAGTTTTATTTACTGCTTTCCTAATTAATCTCTCTCACCCTTAAACTCATGTTAAAACACGGAATGAGTACGACTTGATTATAAGCATTTAAGTGTGACTACTTGGTAACCCAATAGCATACCTAGGATTTGTGCTTGGTAATCCCAGTGGTAGTTGTGCATGAAGTCCAAGATGTGTATGGATAATCAAGGAATAGATGCTCATCACACTTAGGCTAGATTAGATTCTCTCACTCTTCTCTCCTAGCTTAGTTAATATTAATTTCCATTGCCTTCATGAGTAGCATTAGATTAGAAACCTATCATACACCTCACTTTGGACTAAACCATACGTGACAAAGTTAATACTAGTCTATGTGGGAAGACAACGAACTGTGACCTTAGGCTAACTATCTAGATGCCACAACTAGTTTGTCTGTGGAGTTTGACCAGATTATGAGTGTAATGCTCGTATTCATAAGGTTGAGTGTAGGGGTACCTCGCCACTCATCAACTAGCTTCCCAATGTTTATAAAAGCATATTCCATTTTAGTTAGTAGATTTTTTACCTCAAGGGGATATTTTTTAAAGCTCTTAGGAATTTTCAACTCTCCCCAATTAGTTTCATCAAGTTCATCAGAGAGTTAGCAATGGATTTTCTCCATCTCATCCATGCCTTTAATGTAGGCACTCATAAGGGTCTTAGTTTATTCCATGCATATTGTTGGACTACTATCTACTTTAGCCATCAACCACTAGGTTCCCTCCTATTTTTTAATTGCTACATATAGGCACCTTTGGATTTCTGTGACATTTGCAGACTACTTGCATGGTATGAGATTCATACTTGTAACTATCCATAAATTCTACATGTAGTGGAATTTTGTGTTATTGTACATGATGCATGGAACATGCTTCTTTTCTATCTTCTCAAATTCGTTCTCCTTGAAGATCTCCAAGAAGAGGAATCTAATTACTAGATGTGCATCTATTATAGTCAACCAAGCCCTTTTCATGATGATAGGAACATCCCCCCTATAGTTATCCACTCTGATTACTAGGAAGTTAGCAAGATATGACCATCCATAGATGCTGATCACAATGTCCTCCATCAACCCCAAGATAACTATGATATATTGATCTACTAACTCAAGATGAATGTCACTCTTCTTGAGTGAAGGTAAGTTTTAAGCTTTGTACATTTTCTATGAGATTAAGTTAACACCAGAACTTAAGTCTAGAAGATCCTTGCAAAGTTCATTTTTGGGAATTTGCAAGTAAGTAAGGTGGCTCCCATGGTTAGATCTTTTACTAGGAAGATGGCTACTAACCTTTATCCAATCTATGACCACATGGATCAACATTACAATATGCACTTTTAAAGGTGTTTGATTCAAAGTGATCTCAAAATATGTTGTAAAGGAAAAAGGAGAAATAGGGTCAGCAGCCGCAGGTGTATGTAAGGGCTTAACATGACTGTTGGTTTGGATAATGGGTCCTTTCATAAACTTATTGTCTAAACCACTCAGCTAAGGAGCCAACTATAGGTTAATGACCCTTGTAGCATTTCTTTGCTATGGATAGGCTAGAATTTCACCTTGCATGGATGGAGTGGGTGGCAACTAAGTTAAGGGTGAAGATACATGTGTAGAAGGATGAGGAGGATAACATTGAAATGGGAACTCCCCTCTTTGAGATTGTGCTCTATAATACTCATGAGGGTAATAGTGGTTCTAGAAAGAGGCATGATTGAAAGAGTCATGTGGAGAAATGGGCTATTGAATATAGTACTCGTATGGATCTAGCTACTGGTAAGGATACTACTACCTTGGTGGTGGCATCTCCCATAATTGTGGGTGTTGCCACTTCTAGTACTAATAAGATTAAGGTGGCACTCTACTCAGATAGTAGGCTTTTTAGTGGAACTGCTTGTATGTACCTTGAAGATAAGGTAACCTCTTGGGTACTCCTTGTATTGTTGAGCAAGGATTAAAAGCATACATCCTAAATTCCTACAAGTGTGACACAACTAGGTAACATCCCTTAGGATGTTCATATTGGCAAATTTCACATCACTTTTCATCTAATTTAGAATCTATAACCTCGTCTATTGTAACAACTTTGCCCTTACCCTTTTAATTGGCATGTTCAGCTTCTTTCTTCTCCCTTCAGTCATGACCATTACTTTTCTCTTTGGACTCTTTATTAATTCTAAGAGTAGTTGGGAACGTTTCATCTAAAGAGTCCTATATTTTATCAATCTTAGCCAAGATTTCAAAAATAGATTTTTAAATTGGTGAGGTTTTTCATTGCACCACTTCATCAAGTGGTGTTACTTCCTCATTATCATAGAACTGGACCTTCCTTTTGTAAATGGAAGGGTCCCAGTTGTACTCCTATACACTTTCTTTTTTCTTAGTTCATCCTCTTTTTTGGTCACTTACCTAGCCTCTAGATTTGATGAACTCTTATCTCTAAAAGCTTCCCTTGGGCATAGATGCTAAGATTTCTTCTTGTTTCTATTCATAGTCCATCTATAATATAGAATAATTGATCCCTTTGACAATAGTCATGGCCTAGGCATTAGTGTAATAAAGATTAATACCTACCCATGATCACATCCAAGGATTCATGTGTGCCCTATTTCTAGCCTTGGATCTACCTTCTTAGGTTAGACACTCAAGAGTTGTCTAATATTTATAATTGAAGAGCTCAAGCATCATACTCCATCATCTAATTGATTTTCACTCCAAGGCCTAGTACCAACTTTTAGCTTCCTTGATGATTATCCTAAAGAATAGCTTTAACTTTTGCCATTCTTTCTCAATGTTCTAGAAGACTTAGGCATCATGAATAGCTTGGAGATGATTCTATGGATTAGAATTGTATCTCCCTTTAAATTTAGGGACATTATTCATGTCCAACTATTTGATTTGATTATTTTTCACATGCCTTGTTGGAATCATCACTACCTTCACAATGTTCAACATATTTCTAGTTACCAGTAAAGGCTCATCATAGTCATGACCCCTGTGATGGCCATGATGCCTATGATGCCCTCTATTGTCCATTTTGTCTCTATGATGGAGCCCCCTTGATTACCCATGCTCCTAGTCTTTACTATTATAGAGGGATCTACAATCATACTTATCTCATCTATTACCTCCATCATGGTCTCTTACCTAGTAGCTTTGATCAGAGAAGGATGATGTTGAGGATGTTGAAGGTGAAGAGGATGAAGGGGAAGCATCGAAATGATGCCTACCAATCCATCTTCTTTAGTCCTAGCCATGATCACCATGTTTATATTTATCTTGATGCTTGTCATTATTCCTACCTTAACTCCTTCCTTTGAAGCCCCCATGATCATGGAACTCATTCTTCCTTGAACTAGGATTGTTTATTATTAACTATAAATTCTAGTTATGGTCCCCATCATTGAAGAAAATGGGAGAAGATTTAGTGAATTAAGAACCCCTAGAGAAGGAATCCTCTTCTTCTTTTTGGCTAAGCAAGAACAAAGGATTCATGAACCATTTCCCTTTTGATGCCTCATAGCTAGCTCCCTAATGTCAATCTTTCTTTCTTTGTGTCTTAGTGGGATGATAATCCTAGTAGTGATGATCTTGCATGATGTACTTAGCATTAAGCCTTATGATGCCCAATTTCATGAGATAGTGAGGTAGCATTGTAGGAACTGATTGATCAAGTGGTGGCACGATGTTGTCCTCCATGTCCTTCCACAACATCTCTTTATCCTTATGCAGGATGAATGTGAAGTCCAAAATATGCTCATTTGGATGAGTATAGATGACTTTGCATTATTATGACATGGTTGATTTCATGCCTTCTTACCTTTGTTGATTAGAGTTGTGCTCAAATGGTGGCAGAGAATCTTCCCTATGAAAAGAAGTCATGTTAGTTCTAAAGAAAAATAGTGTGATTGGTTTATTATTATTTATCTCAATGATTTAACCTTAGGTTCATTACAATGTCATTATATAATTTCACTAATTTCCTAGGTAGCACATGTAGCTAACTAAAGTCCTCAGAAATGATGCCAATGATGAGAATCAAGTAGTCCCTATGCCCAACCGTATGAATCACTAGCATTCACTAAGTGATCTAGTTGAATTCCATAGACTTTAGCTCTCTAAGTACACTTTTCCTAGGTAGTGAATCTCAAAGACATGATCATTGTCTTCCCAGTTCCACTTGTGAGGTGCAATGGTGTGGTTAAGTGTAATTAATGCATATGATTTTTATCATTTTTATGTTTTTCATTGAATTCATATAAGTGCTAAAAATAAAGTAATTATATGTTTAATTAATATAATAAATAATTAATTCCTTAACTAATCCTAACACAAGTGTCCACTCCCACCTTTCGTACACATCTTGAAGATGTTGCAACGCTACTAGATTACCAAGCATTAAGCACTACTGGGATTACCAAGTGTTAACGTATACTTGAGATGGTCATATTTATGTGCATTAATTATCCAAATTTAATTAATTAATTAAATGCGTAAAGGTAAATTTCACGAATAGTAAATGCATTAAGATAAATATAAGACTAAGTTGAAGCGTTACAAGGTTTATGAAGAAAGCTCATCTTTATTTCTATTCATGCCTTGATGTCCAGGTACATTGATGCTTGAACAAAGATCTGTACAATTTTCACTCCTACTATGGGCACTTAGAAAATATTCTAACTCTCAAATGAATAAATTGTAAGAGCTATGCAATGATACTTAACAATGAATGCCATAAATATAGCTAGAGCACACATTTATATAGGCAAAATAAGACACTGTATCAAGGCATACACGTCAATGCAGCAAACCATGCATCGATTGGATTGCATCAATGAGATCCAATCGATGTGGTAAACCCATAGTGACTCATCAATAAGGAACCCTTATGGTCAAAGGGAAAAGCTTACGCCTCTTCTTTGTAATTGTCATATAATTCTAGTTGGATTTGAGAGAAAAAAAATGCCTCAATTTCCCTTTAGAAAATTAATCATGCAGCAATATTTTGCTAGAATCCCAAAGAATTATTATTTTCTAAAGTGTAATTTATGGTATGGAACATGAAAAATATCATGAATTATGCTAAAATAGCATAACTAAGCTCATAATGTCAACAACATTGGCATTCCCCATGTAATTAGTCAAAAACGTTGTAGACCAAAACGCTGCAATTTCTAACCATAGTAAGTGCCAACAATGCTATGTATAATTCTTAGAAACGTTTCCAAGAAAATTAAACATATAAATATCAAACCATGGCCTATAAAAACAAGAATTTACACCATTTTTGAGGACTTTTAGATTTTCAAAACTCTTCCAAACTTGAGACTTTTGGAGCAAAGCAAAGATCTAAAAGCTCAAAGCCATTTCTTTAGCATTAATCATTAAGAGTATTGAGAAAATATTACAAAAATCACTTTAAATTATATTGATCAAGAAATACTATTCATATGAACTATAGAACACACCCTCCCTAACTGTGCATTAAATCTTTAAGAGCACTTTTAAGAAGATTCCTAGAACATTCACATTTTCACATCTTGAAAGCCTAGAGGCTTATGATCTATATTTTTTTACCTTATATTTTTCAAAAAGTAATAAAAATTTTGCTATGTTTAGCCATATTTTTCTATTATTTCTTATCTCATTTCTCTATTCCTTCTTGGATCCAATGTTGGATTAATTATTTTCAAGTTATCACCCATTATCGCTTGTTTTGACCTAATAATAAACTATTAAGTCTTTAGGTGATCGACAATACTTTTTAGGATACCTTCGATCCTTTTTGATTTCCATGGATCTTGAGGTAAAACTATTCGTGCAGATGTATTCAATTTTCAACATCAAATTTTTTCTATCTCTAAATGATAACCTAGACTTCCAATCATGTGACCTTAACATCCTTGGATCAATAACACTTAAATCATCTACATGTCATAGCTTCATCATTACTATTGTAGAGTACTTCATGAAATGGGTAGAAGTCATCTCATTGAGATAGACAATCTCACAACACTTTAGTTATTTTATCCTTGATAACATCATTTTGTGATTTAGACTACCATTAACCATAGTTGCAAATATTGGACCTTAATTTAAAAATAATAAATCAAAAGGTTTTGATAAAAAAAATTATGTATTTAGCATTCATTTTACACAAAGTATTACATACAAGCTAATGATCAAGTAGAATCTAGCAATAAGACTATACTCAATCTTCTTAAGAAACTTATCACCAATAATATGAAAAAATTGTACAAACAATTGTTATATGTATTATGGGCTTATATAATAACTTTTTACACTAAAACATATATGTAAGGTTTTGATGCCATGTTTTCCTTAAAGTTTCAAATCCCATCCTTGAGTATAGCCTTATCTAATCTCATCAACATAAATCAAAATAATGCATAGCACATCATCAACCTTGACTTAATGGAGAAACATCTCTTCTAGGTACTTTTCAACATTAAGAGATATCAAGAAAAGAAAAAATAATAATTTCACTTTAACTCAAATCAGTGAAGGATTAATGAGGATGAGTTATTTTTGAAAGTGATTCATGAATTCACCAACAAGTTCAAGCTAAATGGGAGGGACCATTTCTAGTCACTAAGGCTTTTAGTAATAGCACATTCAAAATTAGTTATATGGATGGAAATAAGTTGACCAATCCAATCAACTACTCATATTTAACATGATATTATATTTAACCTCATTTTTCTATTTTCTTTCTTATATTTTTGTTAATAAGTTAAGCTAGAATGAAATGACTACATCTCATTATTTTACCACAAACTAGGAAATTCACTCATGTCAACACTCTTTACATCCTTTATTTTCTTCCAAATTGACTAGAAAAAGTGCTACAAATATGGTTAACTCTATCATGCATGTGTACTTAGGGACCTCTAAAAATAATTTGGTTTTTGAAACTTATGATATTGCCTCTAAAACTGTGTCTCAAGCATGAACATTACTTGTTCTCTGTTTTTGTCTCTTTGTTCAGTTATATATGTTTTTCTATTAAAGTAACTAATTTTCTTCTTCCTAGTTGTGTTAAGAGGGCATTCCACGAGGCGATGTAAATATGCTATCCATACAAACACTAAGTTACATCATAAATTCAACATACCTTGCTCTATTAGATTGATTATTTTTGTATTAATCAAGATTCCTCTTCCTTATTTTCATGTCTTCTTTATTAATAGCATGCATAATCATGGCACTAACTATTACAAATTTTCCTCTACTTAACAATCCCTCTATCCAATCTTGTTCAAAGAAGTTATTGATTCTATGCCACATGAAAACAATAACTACTTGTGTCTAAGTATTTGACATAAGCACCATGACATTGAAGTGCTTCAAGAACTCCATATCTAATTAAATTTCATCTTTATATACTACCAAATGTTGGCAGGCATGGTAAATATATTTTTGATTCTTCAAGAAAAAGATAAAGAAGAAGAAGGATTACCATAAAGTTCAATGAATGTTGGACTAATAATACTACAACAAAACTACCAAGTTTGTCATAATCAACCATCATTTCAACAAAGGAAATTGCTAATAAACAAGTCATAACCAATTCTAGTGATAGAGAGAGAGAGAGAGAGAGATCATTAGCATATTTTCTATAGATTCACATCATGGATAGACACTAGGAGTTAGATTAATGATGACAATCCCTTTCCTGATAACAACCTTCTCTGTACACCCTGCTAATCTCCATTGTTAATCTTGCATTTTCCCTTTGTCAACATAGTGTAAAAGCAAGTGTGACATGGAAGCATGTGTAGCAAACCTACAATGCTAATTTGTATTCTTTGTTGATATTCTCCAAGATAGACCTCAAAACATCAACAAATAGAATCCAATGAAATGCCTTAAAAAATTTCATTTGTAAGCCAAGACATAAAAGTTTTATTTACATCATTTGTTTGTAATTGTAAACTAAGAATAGGCATAAGAGCATCGTTATTACTCTTTTAGAAAATTATTTTGTGATCTTTCTAGTGTTAAAATTTTTTAAATGTCATCCCATTATAAAATGTAAAGTTTTTAGTATGAACATATTTGAATGTAGTCTTACCATCATAATATTTTCTACGATATGCTAGAAAGCATGCTACAAAAGTCAATACTAAAAATGATAGCATTATCATTACACTGCCTAACTACTTTAGCATGAAATGACATGCCCTGAGTCTCTAAAAGTTAGAACTAATACTTCACTTAGGTACTTTTGAGTATAGAAAATAGCATAAAATGATAGTAGCATTTTTCCCTTCTCTCTTTTCTAGAAGGAACTCCTAAACTAGCTTACCTTAGTAACAAGATTTTCATAGAGTGAGATCCTCCTAGAAGTAGGATCTTGAGGTTGGTATGAGCATCTTATACATGGAAAACTCCTTCCACCATTTTCAAGAATAGATACACCTTAAAATTAGTTGGTATCTAACTGAACTCTTATGACCAAAGTGGCTCTGAAGCCTTTTCTCCTACAGCTAAGAAGTTGACGTTTTTTGGGGCTTGTTAGGCCTAAATCTATATTTTTTGAACTCTCATGCATGTTTAATATAAGTTTATAATATTTTTGGGTTTTTTTATTCTACATCTCTATTTTTTCATCTACTGGATATATCAGGTTCTTGTTATTTACATGTGCTTTTCATTTTCATTTATATACTCTACATTTGGTACTAGTCTATAAGTCCTTGGGTGATTAAGCATCATAGGGAGACCATGCAGGGCATCCTAGATCTGCTCTATATGCCCATGCAAGTCCAAGGTTAAAACTATCTTATTCACAGAATTCTTTAGTTATCTAGTATTTTAATTTTTCTTTCACTCTTGGAAGTTTCTCTAATTTGTAAGCATTTAATAATTTCTTAGGATTTTTTATATTCTTATAAGTTAACCAAGCCTACAAATTATATGTTTATGAGAGTTATTGACATTTCTTATGTTGAATGAGTTAAACATTCTTTAAGGAATATAGGCTTTACAAGAACAATGAAAGTAGCTAACATCAACAAGTGCTCTAAATAATGGATATGTATGAGTAAACATTTATTAAATTGAGAAACCAAATTTTTTCCTTAGTCATGATAAGACTTAATATGTTGAATCTTAAGAGGTTACTCATTATTAACTTGATGTATGACTAACTAAGAATCACCATGAATAGAAGGCCTTTTAATTTCTAATTAATGTGTATGAGAAAACGTTGATTAAGATCCTCATATTTGGCTACATTATTAGTACATGAAAATTTAAACATATAAGTTTTATAAGAAAAATCCATACCATGGTATAAAAGAAAAAAGACTACATTGGAACCTTGATCTTTGTGACCACTATCAAAATATAAGTATGAATCAAAATATTTATGTGTCAACATGATAGTTGGGAGAGGAATTATCTATTTCTCTCTTAGTTCCTTGGGTGGAGGTTAAATAGTAACCATAGAAGGTTTTGATAATGGGACTAATTAAAGAAGGTCTGCCATAGCTTGGCCTTTGATAGAGTGTTGAGTAAGGTGGGATAAATCAAACTGAATGAGGAGTGTCATCTATTTGTCCATGTGGTTATTGCCACAAGGATTGATAATAATAGATCATAAGACATGATCATGGAAGATTACATGAACATTTTCCCTCAATAAGTAGTATCTTTATCTTTTAAGGATAAAGGAAAGCCCTAAAGAAGATTTTTTCATATCTATGTAGTGCATTTAAAAATCAAAAAGAGATGAAAGATGAAGTAAATATGAATATTGACACCATCTTCATTTTTTTAATGAAGTGATTAAACATAGAAAGATAAAGGTATACAAATACATAGAATTAAGGGGGGTGAAGAACTAAATTATTGGTGAGTGCATGTGTGATCACATTAAAGGCCTCTTGACACTTCAAGTCTTACTTAAAAGTAGTTGTTTCCTTAAGAAGATGAGGAAGGTGAATGAAATTATTTTGTCATATTATATATAAAATGATGAATGGATTAGAGTCTACCTTGTAGAATATGCATGTCTTTTATCCACTTCAATGGTGGAAGATTCATGATTGCCTTAATCTTATTAGGGTCTACCATGATATTGTCAAATAAAACTAGAAATCCTAGCATTCTACCTATTTCTACACTAAAGATATATATTTTGGAATTAATGTAGAGGTTATACTTGTTACATTGAGCTAGAACTATGTCTAGATCCATGGGATGATCAGTTGCTATGATGAATTTAATAATTGGATCATCCACATAATCATTAATAGTTTTAAACATCATGTTATTAAAAATGAAGGTTATGACTTAGTAATATGTTGCTCTTGCATTCTTAAGTCTGAAAGGCATCTTTGTGTAGTAAAAGATTCCTCATGAGGTTATAAAAGTGGTAAAATGTTAATGTTTAGGATTTATTTGAATTTGATTGTATCCTAAAACTTCATCCATAAAACTAAGTAAAGCTTGATCTACTATTATATCTATAAGTTGATTGATGTTGGATAATAGAAAGGTATCTTTTAGTGGTATTTTTTTGTGATCATGAAAATTGATGCATATCCTAACAACACCATTTTATTTANTATAATTTTTCCTAAGTTTTTCTAGGATGGATTCCTTAATATCTTTGGGTAAGTTTTCNTCCTAAGTTTTTCTAGGATGGATTCCTTAATATCTTTGGGTAAGTTTTTGTCTAGTTGAAGGATCATTTTTTATCCAATGATTAGTAATGGTCAATTCTACAAGGGAATTGTTGGTTAGAATAGGCTCATAGTCCAAGAAAAGAAAGGTGGCTTGAGGAATTAACTATTCCTTGATAATCTCCAATGTTAAGATAATAGAGTCTAAGGCATACCAAGAAGATAAATCAGTTAACTCTTATTGATAGGCTTGGTGACTTGGCTATGAGGCTCATTCAAGATGAAGAGTTTATGTAATTCATGAAGGATGGTGGGGTCATTGGCCTAAAAGCATGAGGAAAAAAGATAATTACATGGAGAACATTGTAAGAATTCTAAAGCTATAAAAATGTAATTATGAATTACAAGTTATAGCTTGTAAGAGTTAAAAAAATTTTCAACATCATAAGAGGGGAAGAAAATGAAAAATTTTGACAATGTATTAGGAACCTAGAAAGAAAAATTGAATAAATATGAAGACCTAGGTTGTCAAAAAATTTTCTAAATGTTCAAAAATTAGAAGTTAAGATTTGGCTAAGTATGAGACCCTAGTAGATGAAAAATTTGGTTAAGTATGAGAAGGGGGAGACCAAAATTTTGCTAAGTATAGGAGATTTAATGAGTAAAAAGTTAAGTATTAGGAAAAAAATATTCAAGGATAGGAATGTAATATCTAAGAACGAAGGAAAGAGATGTGCCTAAGTGTTAGAAGGGAATGTGAGTACAAAAATGACTAATTATTAAAACTAGTGTTGCATAAGTGATTTATGATGAAGTCTCTTGGGGAATGTTGAAAAGCTAATCTTACATGTCTAAGTCTTTTTTTATCTCATGCTAAGTAATATTACCTAGTCAAATTTTGCAATTTTGAATATTTTTTTATCTAAGTTTCATGCATTTACGTTTATCTTATGGATACTAACTATTAATTTTTCATGTTAGTTTCAAAGGAAAGTGTCATTTCTAGGCTCTTGGTGATTGACCCTCTATACTTCCTAATTTACAATACTACCCCAATGATCATATGGAGGTCACGAAGGATAAAGATCCTCCTAATTATGGATGATCATTCCTTATATCACATGTAGATGTGGGCTTGTCTAGGAGTCGAGCACTTCTCTAAACTCTACATTAAGCATTTTCATGTTGTTATAGTGACTTTGTTACATTTGTGGATAAACTTACATGTACTTAAGAGGATCTACATTAAGTTATCATTCTTTCATTCTTATGCTATAGAATGTGAAAATCAATTAAATAAAGGACTACAAGTTACATGGGTTTAATTTTCTAGAATTATGGTAAAGAAACATTTAGCATTAATTCACTCTTAACAAATGAAATGATTGTCTTGTTATTCAATATCAATACAACTATCGTACTATAACAATATCATTTAACAAACTTAAATTCTTTATATTCATAAGTTCTCTAAGTATCTATTTATATATCTATCTTTCTCTATCTATTTGTGCTTCTCTTCTACTGCTCTTATAGTTCCACTTCAATACGATGTGAAAATGGATTTAGTTAATAGTTGCAACAACTTTTGGCTAATGACTATGACCTAGGTGTGAATCACATCTAGGTCACAACTTCCTACATGAAGCAAAGTTATCAAGTTAATTGACTGCTGCAAGAGACTACAATTAGCAATCTTAGTCAATCATTTTCAATGATCAAGTGTCCAAATCCTAATGGTCAAGTGATCAATTAGGCTAAAAGATCCATTATGACTGTAATAGTAATGCGAGTCATAGGGACTCACACTAATGGATTTCAGCTTCTATTAAAATAAGTTTCAAGTGGCCACGAATTGCATCTAGAAGAAACTCTTTGCTATGAGCTCATGTGGGTTGCATGAACATGTAGTACCTTACCAAACTCAAAATTCAACTTCCTATGATGCCTCCATCTTCATTCAAAGATAAATCCACTTGTTCCTTAGTCCTTTGTCTTCTGAAGAATGACTCCAAGTAGTTGTAGGATATACATTATTGATTTGACAAGCTTGAAACTCATTAGAAATAAAACTCTAACTTGAGATCCTAAACCATGAGTGGTTGTGGATCGCATGAGCTCATAACTACTTGACCAAGTCTGAAAATGGAGAAAAATAAATGCAAAGGAGCATAAATTCATATCCTTACATAGCCCCCAACTAGTTCCTTATCATTCTAATAAAATAGAGTAAAATAATCCACGTTAATTAATGAGAATATAATAAATAAGTAGAGCACATCATGAAATCAATTGGATCATGATCTGAGCTTCAGCACTTAGCAAAGTTTGGTTATGACCTATCATGCCCTACTGCTTCTATGGCTACTATTGATGTGGCTATTACTACTATATGTTATCATAGTAGGACTTCCAAATGGCCATGTTTCCATCTCTAGGGGTATATAGATCAAGAATCCACTAGACCTTCTCATATTATGTCTTAGACAGCCATTGAGTGTAGAAGACATATCCCAAATTTAGGAACTAGTCCTTGTCCCATGTAATAATCTCCTTGATGGATAGGGTAGGTGGCCAAATTTAAAAATTCCAATACAATGTTGAGATCACTGATGGGAAAGGAATACATTAGTATCTAGAACTACCAAATTCATCCTAGATAAAATAATAAATGGATAATTAAGGATGCAAGAACCCTCCAACTCACTTATAATCAACATGTCATAGGACATGACATGCATGAAATGAGAGGTACCCAAAATGTACGTCATCATGGATCTCACAAAAGCCCTCCTTCTAAGGAAAGGTTCATGTAGGGTTATCCCATCTCATTCATCACCACATTAGGGAAGAGCTTAGTCAACTAAGTCTTCCTCTCTAACAATGCTACTACAAAGTTCTATCTATTTAGTCCCACCTTCATCTCAATGATCTTAGCAATGAGGGCCTCACTAATGTCATAGGAACTAATGCTAATCTGAAAAGTCCATGACATAGGAAAGTCATTCAAAATGTCAAGTAGAATTATTGAACCTCCTACTCATAGAATGTCTCATCTCTTATCAAGACAAACTCCAAGTTGTACATTATTAAAGAAGCCACAAATTAGTAATTCACCAATTCCATGAGGATCTTGAAGTTCCTAAGTGTCCTCAATGGCACTGTATGAAACATTGCCTCCCA
This sequence comes from Gnetum montanum, assembly GCA_015680685.1. Classification (NCBI taxonomy): domain Eukaryota; kingdom Viridiplantae; phylum Streptophyta; class Gnetopsida; order Gnetales; family Gnetaceae; genus Gnetum; species Gnetum montanum. The sequence continues at coordinate 65,127 of MNCI01015850.1, read as the reverse complement.
ACACTCTTATTTCAAATACTCCATGTGCTCCCTATGAGTGCATTCTTGCTACTCCTCCTGAGCATGTCTCCATGCTATCAAATTTTCAGATGTCAAAGATTATCCCTAAGTACACCTCTTCTTGCATTGGGATACATGAGAAGTTTCTTACTACAAGGAACATCAGTACACAAATAATAATAATATAATGCATAATAAGAAAAACATGAAAAAAATTCAATAAATCAAGTATCATGAAAATAGAATAATATAGAAATTAAAAAGAAACATGATGTAGATGGATTGTAAAAATTTCATAATAAAAAACAACTATAAAGATCTACACCAATATTTCCAAAATTTTAATAACATTGGTATCCCCAATGAAGTCTACATTGTTGTCAATGTACATGACTAGTGCAAAGATGAAAAATAACAATTCAAGATAATATTAAGAATGCAGATTTTAAATAGTGTAATGAAGAATCTATTAATGATCAATAGTGGATTAACTACTATACAATGAGTATAATGCATAAAGACTAAAGTTACTCGATACTATTCAATACTGTTAAGTAATCCTTAAAATGGAATGATTGTTTTCACAACTCTCTAGCTTGTACATTGTCCAAATCCAAGCTTAAATGAAAATTACGTATGAATAAAGATAGCTACACTAAAAACACATGATATTCATACTAATAAAATTCAAAATCTTATGGTTCATCCAACATATCTTAGAGTTCTCTTAATACTAAACATATCCTCATCTTAGTTTCTACCTCTAAGGTATAGTGTATGTAGTAAGAATAAGAAAGCTTCCAATAGTCTATAAGAAAATAATAAAAGCCTAGTTCTAGACAAACTTCAACATCAATTTAACATAGAAAAATGCTTAAAACACTAAATGAAAAGTACCAAAATGAAAAAGAAGATACCAAGAAACTAGATTTCATCATTAAATATTTAATCTCCCCTAAAAACAATATTAATGTCCTAAAATTTCTCACAACAATGTGTAATAGGAAGTCTACGAGGAAAAACTTGTTAAAAAGAATATTTGATGCCTACCTTAGAATGTCACAAAGGGAAGAAGGCTTGGAGGTTAGATCCAATCACTATGCACACGATGGAAGCTCTTGGATGTGTCCTGCAACACTCTATGATGAAAAATAATTTTTGATTTCTTGGTATGTCCTTTTATTTTTCTATTTTTTAATTGGGTTGTGATCAACTACAAGTTCCAACATGTCATAACATGACAATGAGAAATGTTAGTAAATTTCGAAGTTGTGACCAACTACAGGTTGCATCTCATTGCATCTCCAAAACTAAGGATCACACCTAGGCACACTATTATACAATCTAAGAAATGAAACATTAGAGTGTGGCACACTGTGATTCATAGGCATCTACACTATCTAAAATCCAACAAACATGAATTTCAAAATATGATAAACTACATCTTACACCTGATTAAACTAATAAATTAATTATAATTAGACATTAATGATTCATGAATCTGCTAGCCCATAAATCAGATATTTGATATTGTCTCCTCTGTGCTAGCTTATAAATACAGCACTTGGATGCACATTTGGGGGAGGAAAAAAAGAATAGTTTTTAGTTCTGAGTTTCTCATAGTCTTTCTTAGAGTCCTATTATTCCACTACATAACCGCAGTGTGATGTTTGTAATCATATGATACTTTATTCGAATGTGATGTACTTGTACATGTTACATGACTAAAAATAAAGATTGAGATTACTTCCATCAATGATGCATTCACTTAGATTCATTATTGCTTTAATTATTTATTTAATTATTTTCTATTATTCTTAGTTAACATTCCCATTTATTGCTATTTACTATTATTATCATTAAGAAAAATGTGTACACCTTAATCACGAGCATTTAAGTGTAGATACATGGCAATCTAGTAGTGTATCATTTGGCACACCTAGTCACATATGCTTGGCAATCATAGAAGTAGTCTCATGAAGTCCAAGGTGTATATGGAAGATTAACAGTGAACACCCCTTGCACATAGGTGAGTTAGGTTGTACTTTCCATTATTCAATAGCTTAATTAATTCATCTCTTTATGATCATTGAGAGAAGCATAAGATTAAACATCATATGCCTCACATTGGACTAAACCATATGTGAGAAAGCTAAAACTAGTCCAAGTGGGAAGATAGTGAACTACGATCAAATCATAACAATCTAGATGCCACAGCTAGTCCCATCCATAGAGCTTGATTAGATTTTAGGTGAATGCTTGTGAATCATATGGGTGGGCATAGGGGTACCTCATTGCTCATCATTGGCACTATTGCTAGGGATGGTGCTAGTCATCTAGATTAGTTACATCATACATGATCACTGTAAAGGTATTAATGATATATCTTTTAGAAAATATTAAATCAAACACATCATAAACCAACAGTAATATATCTCTCATAAGGAAATGATAATGCACTTTGTAGCGAAAGCATTCATTGGAGAAATTAGAAGATCTACGATGAAGAAAATTAGAGTGACCAATCTTATGCAAGGATTTCTTATGTTCATGACCACCCTGATGACACTCAAACACTACACCTAAGATAGATAATCTTGGAGGAGATGATGTAAGTCCTAAACTAGGGGAGGCCTCAAGACCTAAAACCTCCTCAAAACCAAAAGTTAATAAATCAAAGGACCCTAGATAATACCATAAAAGCCATGGTGATCCTTCTAGTTCCTCATCTTCCTCTTTACTCTCAATGTCTAGTTCTAATGAAGATGAACCTAGGTATGAAGATAAAGTTTCACTAAAGGGTTGAAATAGAAATAGAAATATAAATTGCAAGAAAACTCACAGTTATCAACATGAACATAGATAAAATCATCATAATCAATCAAATAGAAATGTTTTTCACAACATGTCTAATGATGATGAACCCTTTTTGGTCACTCAAAGCCTAAGGTAGATCACAGAGACAGTTAAGATATCTCATAGGCATCACAAAGAGAGTTACCAACCCATGCTTGATATGAATAATATTCCTAAATTTTTAGGAGGCTATGATTTAGATCCAAAACATCATTGATAAGCCTTCCATGATGCCTATGCTTTCTACAGCATTGAAAGTGGGTGGAAAAATCTTAAGCTCTTTCCTAGGACACTAATTGATAAAAGCGATGTGTGGTATAGATCATTAAAACCAAATTCAAGTTGATGATGGTCTACAATGCTAAAAATTTTTAATAAGAAATACCAAACCTATGTGAGGGTGTTCAACTGAATGAGACAAATCCAAGGATGGAATCAAGGACAACATGAACCCTTGGACATGGCCTTAGATAGATATTATTGCCTACTAAATAGATGCCCAGGCCATGGTTTCTCTAAGGAAAGGTAATTATTCCACATCATAGATGGACTTCATAATGAAATGAGGGATACCCTTGGGATGTAAGCTCCAAGTCAATTATACGAGCTACAAATCCATAAAATCTAAGAACTAATTGAGCATGTGGCAAAATAAGAAGGAGAGATATGTAAATGGGAGAACATTGAGAAATATCAATGAGACCCAACTCTTCAATAGAAGGAGGTCCATATCTATGGTATGGAGAGAGAAACTACTCTCAATAAGGTGATTCTACAACAAACCTTGTTGATACAGAAGTCTAGATATGAACTTGAAGCAAAGTTTAATAGGATGTCAAAATGGATATATGAAAATTTTACAACTCTTGTTGAGACAATTGAATAGAGGATCATGAAAAAAAAGCCAAGAAATCAAAATAAACAAAGGATATAGAACCAAAAAACAACTAGGAACACTTTTTGGCTAACAAGAAAAATGGCTGATGAAAGTGAGGCTATAGACTTAACCATAGACAAAGATAATGGATGTGACATCTACATATATGACCATCCAAAGAACCATTGTTCAGTCTTGTTACATCTACATGAGTATTGGGTAGGTGCATTAAATCCAAAATTTTTACAGAAGCACATGCTTGGGATATTTCCTCTTCCATACAATAATCATAAATAGCCCTACAACTAACCACACTATCCTAGGGGCACTTATTACTAGCCTCAACACTATCATCAAACATAGTGGAAACAACCATAGTTGTGGGGGATGCCACCACCAAATTAGCCCTATCCCTCCTACCAACTAAAACCACAAGGATATTATGTTCAACACCCTATTTCTCCAACTAGTTCTACATCCTCTACTTCAAATTACCACTGCCACTCTCCTGAGTACCATCAACCCATGACATCCTTGGAGGGATCACCACCTCATGCCTCTTATCATCCATCCTACCCTTGATATTCTCATACTCCACCTCATAACATGTCACCATCAAGGACAAAACAAGGTTTCACACCACAATATCAACAAATGAATGTCACTTATGCTACAAATGTGCATAAACATGCTAACACCAGTGGATCTCAATCACAATGTCAAAAATGTCCCTTTTGAAGGAAAGGTCATAAGTTGAAGTAAATGACTCATGGATCTACCACATCATTTGAACTAGCATAATACCAATCTGGTGCAATGCCTTCCTTTTCACCACCATAATCCTCTAATCCTACACATGGGCCACCATACATCATTACTCCAATTCCAAACACCCATAATGAATCTACAAGAATGGGGAGATCAAAAAATCCATGCATACCATATCATGATCAAGGGTGCACTTGTGGGCCAAACATCTATCATGTTAACATGTCTCATACCCTAACCCACCATACATTTAATAATCAAGTGTGTGACTAATGATTTTTCTACCCAACCACTACAACATCAATAGACATGTAGTGGCTAGCAAATAAATAGTTACCAATGTTTTACACATGCATGGATCCTATCTATCCACTTATTAATCCTTGTCACAACCAAATCATTAGTTGTGGGGGGTCAACCTTCATTCTAATGTTTAGGATTTGTAAGTTTTTTCCATCTTTTTGTTTTATAATTTTTTGTCATTTTCTCATTTCTTAATATAAATTTTCTTATTCTTTTCAAATTTTTCTATTTTTTTTTTCATTTTCTTTGTTAGTAATCTCGCTTGTAAATAAAATGATCATACTGCCCATTGAGGTGAGGTTTTCTCTATGTTGTCAAGTCATAAGGGACTAATTATTTGGATAGTAAGACCACATTATCCATCCACTCATTCCATTAATATGAGGTTCTTACCCTAGTCATAAGGATATTCTTTTTCATCATCCAATCTAAAAATAAATTCATAATCATTGTGCCTGTGTAGAAGAGTGCAAAATCAAGGGGGAATGTAATGAGTCTGACATCAAGAGGATTTGTGAATTCTCTATGATCACTTATGTATGTTCTATCATGTTGCTAAGGTTGTAATTATATCCTTGTAGATCTAAAAAAATGGGAGTAAGAGTAGCAAAAAAAAAAGGAATTGAATAAACTTTTTGATTCCCACTGGAAAGATATGTACCCATGCTTAAAGGTTGGGGGCTTCTCAGACCTTCCATTAAAAGAAAACACATATGTTCCATAAAAAAGCTCCTTGCTTGGATAAAATGCTAAGTGATATTACTCCTTGCAACTATGATAGTCTTATGATTGTCCTCCAACATGATGAAACGATGTGATGTCACTGCAATAAAGTTTAGACTTGGTTTGAATCTTGAAGAGAAGGACTCATGATTATTTAACCATTAATAACACACAAGGATTAATTGTGCCCATGGTAAAGCACCTCATGTTCAAATTTATGCAATCCTTTCTACAATCCATCTCATCTCACTGTCTGTTTAATCCTAACTTGTGGTTTTGTGTAACATAGAGTTATTATCTCAAATTGGTGGTTTTAATATGTGTGTTTTGTTACATAAATATGCACCACAGTTGATCCCTTTAGTACCTATGGATATTTTTAGGTGTGGTTACACAAGGGCATCATAGGCTAGAGCCTACTTTGAGGAGGATCCACTTGTGTAATCTTTGTGACTTGTACTTTTTTGACATAACCACATCATTCTTAACCTTCCAAGCACATAATTGTTATATTTTGTAGTTTCCCTTCTTAAGTAACTTGATCCATCCACCACTTTTACTTCAAAGACCTTTTACTTACTTCTTCTAAAGCTTTTATTGTTGACTCCACCTTCTCACATTTTCAGTGCCTCAAATTGATTTTCCACTTACCCTAGAATTATGGATCTAACTTCAAATATTTCAACCAATCATAGAGCTTCATTTCTCATGCTTAGTTTTCCCATTTAATGCATATTCCCAGACCTTGATATCGAGTACCTGATATTAGGTGGGACGTGATGTCGAATACCCAATATTTGGTCACACAAAACTTATACATATGATCCCTACAATGCTCAAACTTCATTCTCATCATTTGTTGCTAGGGGAGTTTAAAGTTTCTCACACGACTAAGAACTCTACACATGCACTTTCAACTTGTGATATTTGGCTCTATACCACTTTGATTTTCATGCCATTTGAACCTAGAGTGTTCAAGTTAGTTGTGT